>VDFB02371607.1:0-24264 GCA_007258455.2 Sequoia sempervirens | reverse complement strand
ATATATATATATATATATATATATATAACTTCACTTTCTGATTACAAATAAGAGATCATTTATCTAGCTGGGATAAAAATCTAATTCTTCACAGCACAACCTTAACCTAAATAAAATTAATATTTTCAGTTAACATGTGATCTAGATTATTTATATCCATTATACAAGAGAATTTAAATTTGAAACAACATTTTTGCATGTCCAAAAATTAATAATATAATTTACCTATCATGCTAGGATTACTATCTTGACAAAGCCGCTTAAATCAATTTTTTTTTTTTTTATAGTAAATTATACTTACGTGAGGTGTAAATTGTAATATGAGTATATATATATATATATATATATATATATATATATATATATATATATATTACACGGAAAGGAATTATTGCACCCCAATCAAGAACCAAGATTTTATCTATGTTTAAGGCTTACCACTTGACCTAAAGCATCTGCAACAGTTGAGACAGGTTGGTATGAAATAAGAGAGTTTATTTATATCTATACACCCTACCAAGTTTAATTGCACTGCAGCCACAGGTTATCAATGAAAACAGAGAGGTTATTAAATTTACTAGCTACCGCTAAGGTGGTTACCAAAGATGCCAGGGAGACTATTTAATTTACTACACTTTTGCAAGTCTGACATTGCAGCTGTGATAGTTTTGCCTATGGTTTCAGGGAGGTTTTATAAATTTAGATCTCCAGACTATGTGAAGAAGCTCATATAAGCACTGTATCCAATAACATCAATTTCTCTTAGCTTCAACTGAACGGAGGTAACTGGCAAGGGCTTGAAACATTGAGCAGACCAAGAGAATTAAATAATCTATTCATTGGTCCTCAATTTCTTCACTTGAACAATCTGCTCATTGACGGCATCAGAGAAGACACATGAACCAAGCTTCCTCCAAGTTTGAGATGGTTACGGTTGCAAAAATGTGAGAGGCCATTCATATTAGAAAGTGAATTTTTGATTTGGAAATATCGCCATCTAATTGCATTACTATCAAATCTTCACGTATTACTCACAAGGCGGAAGAGAAGAAGAAAGGTGAGGTGCAAACACATAACCTAAGAGACGGAGCATTAATGTACATCAGTTCTATTGCTGGTGAGTTTACAGAGACGCGCTCAAGTTTGAAGTTTGGAAATTAACCTTCACCAAAATTGGTAACATTTATTATCAAGTGCAGCAATTGCGATAGACTACATGCGGAATCAAGCAGGTTATGCAATCATTTAAACCACCATATAGAGTATTACAAGCCAATGAAACAGGGAAGCTCTTTATAAAAAGAATATTCAATGATCTAGAGAGCAGCTTAAATCCATCTACATGCCAATGTTAAAATCCTCCTTCCATATTTTTGTTAAGGAAATCTCTGTAAGATCCAAGGATTCAAGGCTTATCACCATGCGGTACAAATGATTAAATCCCACCCACAATTTTAAGCAATGAAAAAGTCTGAAAAGGCAGGAAGAACTATGTTAGTGACTCAATTCTACTTAAGAGATTCAACCCAAGTTGAAGATGATCGGTGATATTAACAAGAGGCATAAGTGACTAAACCAAGTTTTGGATGGCACCAGTTAGAATGAATCAAATATTTAGGGAGAATACAACTCAACATGCAAAGACAGGTTATTCGATTCATTGCATTTTAAGAAGAATCCCAATCAAGGTTGACTCCAGCATCCAAGGAAGACATGACTGAGAAATTTTAAAGCAATTAATCTGAATGACCATAAATTAAATACTGATTATGATACCTAACTAACAATATTTCAAATCTAAGAATAACATATCAAATAAAAAGGGATTTCACATTGAATGCTGACTTATAACCCACGAACTCCAAATCATATAACAGCACAATGATCATTCCAAAGATCAGGTGATTTATATAAATCTTCAGGAAGGTATGCATTATATATTTATAGAGTGCACATAACAGTTTGCAGAGAAGAGGAAACTTTCAAATCTTTCGGACGTCTCCCTTATCAATTATTTCATTTCCAAAATCAAACAAAAGTAAGAAGATGGAACCTGATTTTAACGAGTAGCTCCTCTAAGGATTGATGTCGAGATATTGTCCCTCAAATTTTCAGTCTCCCTCCTTCCAAACTCCACCCACACTTGAGATATCTCTCTACCAGCCCCCCCATTCTGTTCTATCTTCCCCCTTAATTTCTTTCTTGGTCAGTTACCAATCCCGAACGAAAACCCAACCGAAAGTCTTTTCACCTTCCCATAACGAAATCTTCCAATTGAAATAATATTTCTTTGTGTGCTTATTTCACAGAGGTAATAATAAATTCTCATTTTATTTTATTTCATCTATTTATTTACTTAATTACTTAATTACAATATTCAAGTTTGGTTTATTTAATTCATTTTATTTTATTAGAATTTATTTCGTCACATTACTTACCATAATAACATTATTAACTTATAAATTATAATTAGATACCAAACTTTTACTAGCTTTTCTTGATTTTACCTTCATTCAAACTTAAGTGAAATTTGAATATTTAATCCTCTCTAATACTATTAAATTTATTAAGCGAATTTAATCATAAAATGATAATTACCTTTCCTTAGCTTATCGATTAAATTAAATAACTAACTCCCAAATATAATTAAATTAATGTTTTATTATTGAATCTAATTCTTTATTTAATTCCAAATGAAACAGGTAACCTTATAATTAAATTAATTTTATTAATCAAATCCAAACATATTATTAGTGTTACCTCATAACCTTAAAATTAAATTAAATAATAAAATCACCACATCATCATGACATTACTAATAACTACTTACTTGACATCACGATGATCGAAACGGGGTGGGCACTACACTTAGTCTTAGTACATTGTCAGTTTTCAATTTTGAGTCATAGGTTGTATTGTGTTTCTGTTGGTTAAATCATTTTTGAAAGATAAATATTGGTTAATTTTTAATGTTAGTTATTGTGTTTTAATTATTGTTATTTAAATTAATATTTAAATATGATTGAAATTTACCTACTTGATAATTTAATACATTAGTTAGTTTATTTGGTTAAATAGTTGGTCTTAAAAGGATTTAACTATTTTAATTAAATAAATAAATTAATTAAGTTAAATTATTAAGTGTATAAATTATATTGTATTTAAATGAATTAGAAAATTAGTAGATAAATAAATTAAATTGCATGCAAGTTTTTGAATGCCAAATTGCAGAGAAGTGGAGAAGATATTTTCTCAACAACTTCTCGACATGTGTGTGAGTGCCATAATTACATTGGGGTTGTTGAAAAATTTCACGGAGGTTATTGAGGATCTGGGATATTGCACGGGTTTATTCAATTGCCTCGGGGGAAATTTTTTTGGGGCACTGGTAAAAAAATTCTTTACTGTGTTAAAAATCCAAATTTTCTTAAGAATTGTTATCTCTATTATTTGGGTTGTAATTCTTTGTGGAAGATCTTCTTGGTGGTTGAACAAGCTTTCTTGGATTTGGGGGAAGATCTTTTTGAAGAAGATTTTGGGAATTGCACGTTACAGGCAAGAGGTTACATCCTTCAGGCAGCTATTTTATACAGGTATTTTTCATGTGATATTGGTTTCTTGATTTATTTGTAAAGAAAATCTATTTGTTGGAATTTCAACTTCTTGGTAATTGATTTTGGAAAAATCTTTTTGTAAATATCTTATTTGTCTAAAAATTTTTTTTAAAGAATTTAGGAAAGTTAAAGAAAGAATTCAAATCAAATTCTTTTAGAAAAATCTCTGTGAAAGTTTTAGAAAAGATAATTGGGGTTTGCTATTTTAAAATTAAAATACCCCTGTTGAAGAATTATTGTTTTAGAATGAAATATACAGAAATAATTTTCTCAAAATCTATAGAAAAATATTACCAGAAATTGTCCTCTGTATTTTTAAGATTCTTTGATATTTTATTTTCTTTTAAAAAAATATGTTTATGGTTGAAGAAATTTCATAAAAGAAAAATTATTATGAAAAATTATGTTAAAATTCACCGTACAGAAATTAATTCTGCTGGCAAAATTTTTGTCAAAAATTTTCGTGTTTTTTTTAAAAAAAATGGATTAAATAATCCATAGCTGTGTGTTAAATTTATTTTATTAAAATTTCGTATGGAAAATGCAGATTAAAAATTTTGTATTTTTAAAAAAAAAAAATTTAAATCCTATTGGGGAGGGCCGAAACACTCCTCATAGACATGCGTGTTGGGCGCAGCCTGGCAAGGCTGCGTAGAGCAGCGTACCTTCCCAAAGGGAAGGCTATGACCAGCCGTAGCCTTACCTTTATGTGATGTGTTATTTCGCTTTTTAAAAATTTCGTTTCTTTTTAAACTCTGCGACTATGAATTAGAATTTTATTTAATATGAAATTTGATTATAATAATATTTACATTATATATATATATTTATATATATATATATGTGTGTGTGTATATATATAAATATATTTATATATGTATATATGTTTATGTATTTAAATATTCATATATATATAAATATATATTTGTAAATATTGTTGAAGAAAATAAGTTTTAATAGGATATATTTGTATATATTATTATTTTCTATTTTTAAATTGAGAAAATAATAGAATATAATTTTCAGTGAAATTGTGAAAATTATAAAGATTGCTTAAATGAAGTGGTTATTTTCTTGAGTTAATATGTAAATATACTATTTTCAAACTGATTTATACATGGATTTAGTAAATCCAAATTGTAGATGTATAATTTGTTGATTTGATTTCAGTTGTGTGTTTAAGTGGGCAAAATGGAAAAAAAAGTAATTTTCTATTTTAAAGTCTTCCAGACTAATTTTGAGAGTGGGATTTTGGGAATGTTAAGTTGAGATCTTTTGTAAGTCAAGATTGTGTATATGGTTTTGTTTAGAGGTTGACTTCTGTATTATGAACATTGAAAGTTGTTCGTTATAATGTGATTGGTCTTTTAATTGATATGGGTTAGATATATACCTTGTAAACCATAGTCTTGAAAACTTAGAAACCTTGTTATGTTTAGGGGAGTGGCTAATTGTAAGGGCCGACACACAAAGTGGTGTCAGGGTAACTTACAATTAGTTAACTAAGTCAGTGATAATTAAATGACATTGAAGATTAGAATTAAAAAATTTTAACAAGTTATGTATGCCTCTCTTATGACTCTTGAGCTTCTACAGTCATGAGTATAAGTTGAGAAGGCCTGGAATGGCAAAATCGGTGTCTCATTCCCTTAAGAGACATTCGATTCCGCAACTGTATGCAATAGGGGCCGGGTTTCGTAAGAGGTTACCAGGGTAACCCAAGGATTGGGGGCCAGGACCTAGGAAGAAACACTAGGGTAACCATTGCATCGTTGTGATGACACTCCACCTAGAATAACAGTTAAACCTTGTGTTGTGTTTCAAATCAATTGTCAAAATCTGGAAGCAATGTAACCAATAGTTTGTATGTACTAGTGTCTAGGGTTAGTAGATTAGGTCTAGGTAGCCTTATTACTATCTCCTAGCATGGGGGGTGGACCTACGGGTACCACATGGTTGGGTGGAATGTGCACCTTACTCCATTGGGTCTCCAGTATGATCATAGCATTGAGAGCTTAATAGATGGAGAGCTCGCACATGGATTCCTTCTATACTTTCATCATTGTATATTGTGAACTTGTAATGTAAAAACATCCCTCAATTGTATAAGAGGTGATCAATGTAATTGTAAATGTATTTGTTATTTGAAATACCTCATCAGATAGATGAGCATTGTAATATCATATCAAAGAAATGTATGGAAACATGTTTGTACTTCATTATAACTTGAATGGAAAATTTATTATTATGCAATTTTATCTTTATGTTATGAATTATTAAGTGCAATGCGAAATACTTAAGTCACTTATGGAATACTCAAAGTAGTGTAACATCGTTTAACCTAAGAATGCATGCAATTAATTAACTTATAATTAATACTTAAAAAAAAAATTATTACACCTTTATAACACAATTGCAACGTTCTTAGGTTGTTTAGACGGGGCATTACAACTCAGTCATATCTAATAATTGTATTTAAAAAACAAGGGGGGGGGGGGCAATTTCTAGATTGTGTTAAATAGAACTTAATTCAAGAAGATGAAACTTAAAATGTCTTATTTATTTATTTACTTAAAAAGAAAAAAAAAGAGAAGAAAATTTAATCTAATAAGATTTAAGAAATTATTTTCTTATAACAATTATCTTAGTCATCATAAATGAAATTAGATGTTCGTATTTGCTTAAAATAAATTATCCCTCAATAAATACTTAATTAGGAAGTTCATACTTATTTAAGATTTTTTTCTAAAAGCAATAAAGCTATTGTTAGGAAACAAATCAAATTAGTATATTCATTATCTAATAAACTCAATCAAATCATTGTTTAGTTTCAAACGATTTAAGGAAATGTTGTATTTAATTTAGTGAGATAATTATATTTCCAAATTAGTTATTTTTGTCTTAACTTATTTAAATTTGCATAATTGTTTTCAATAAGTTTAAATCATTTTAGAAAGTAGATTAGTGATGGCAAGTAAAATAACTTAACTTCTAAATTCTTCTCAAACAATTATTATTGCATCAACTAAGTTATTTTTGCATAATATAATTGCATTCAATTTATTGTTAATATTTGAATATTCATTTATCAAATATTTACTTTAATTCATTTCCTTACAAAGTAAATTATTAATGTAAGTAATTTAGTGACTAATATTGTTTTGTCATTTATTTGTTAAAAATGTTAGTAAACTTTCTTATGTATGATACTATCAAATGTTCTTATTTGTTAAAATACTTAAATTGTAAATTAGTAATAATATTTAACTATATTAAGAATAGATTAGCATCTTTAGATAATTTCACTTCTTAAATAGATGAAATGGTTAATTAATACTTGTAATTCTCATACATTGTATATTAGGATCTTGGTAATCAGAAAGTGGAAAGGAAGTTGTTTTTTTGAGAAAATTAGCTTAGGATCTCTATTTGCATTATTTTAATTTGATGTTGTCTTGATATATTTTACAATAACAATTAATTAAGTAAAAGAAGAGTTTAATATTTCCATTAAAGTATTGTATTCCATGAAGTAGTTAGATGATATTTTATTAGTTAGGTAAACTTTAATCAAGAGTTGAATCTGAAACTAGCAGCGTTCGGTATCAGCGGTGCCTCTGGCTCACATTTATGAATAATGCTGTCGCGCTTGAGCTACTGCATCCATAGCCTAACACATCTGCAACAACAACATTTTTGGCACCGTCCCTTTAAATCACCAGGGAGAAATAAGGAACACAATGTTAATAAAATCCAAGAGATGGGTAATCTCTCTTGGATCGATAATCTAATAAGATAATTTTAAATGAATGAAAATGCGCTAGTCCAAACCTAGGAAACCCCATTATCGGGTTCAATGGAATTGTTTTAATATATTGTTATGATAATTAAAGGCAATTGTCTCTCAAATGGGTTCAAGGGAGACGTTATTTAGGAACTAGGATTTAGATGTTTAGGAAACAAGTAATAGTCAAGGAGACTATTTACTTATATTTTATTGGTTCCCTTCATGGGTAGCAATCGTAGAGGAACTGTCTGGGGAAAATGAAAATCCCTAGAAAGGGTTGCGTACCCACAAAATAGTTCACATCAAACATAAATTAGAAAACATAACTACATATTTTATGCCTTGATCCCATTAGGAAGCAAGGTATGTAGGCAGTCTCGAAAATGAAGAATGCTCCCAGTACCTCAGGCATTCAGGGATGGGGCTTAGGGAAAGTTTGAGATAATGGGAAATTAAAATATAAATTAATATTTCAAGAGAACCACTTAGTCAAAAGGGGCTATAAATATCAAACATAAAGATAAGATAATAAAAGTTCCTTGTATACTCGGAAGGAATCCTGGATGGATTCGCTTGACTCCCTAAGGCCTTAGGCTGAATTCTGAGGCTGGACTCAAGCTACATATTTATTTTTACATACTCCTAAGGACGACGACCTCGATGCACTTCCAAGGGAAGTGTAGTCTTTAGTGAGTGACTTAGGATGCAGATGGTCCCAATGAGTCTAAGTCTTTGGCCAGAGCACATTCCTATCCCTTATGGATAGATGCCTACCCCATTTGGATAGATGCCTATCCTAGATGGATAGATGAATTCTTGTCTTGTATGGAAAAATGCCTAACCCGTATGGTTGGATGCCTGTCCCAGATGGATGGATGCCTATCTTGTATGGATAGAAGTACCTGAGTATGCAAGTGAATGAACACATAATAAGATAGTAATAAAGAAAAAAAAATTAGTGATAATTTTGGGTTATTAGTTTGGGTTATTACTTGTGGTATCAGAGCAAGGTTCAGAAGCTAGGCCTTGAGCCTACTACAACTTGCGTAAATTAAAATTGCATAATATTTTTTTTTGAACTACAAATTGAACCTTTTGTGAAATTTATTTTCATTATTTTCATTATTTTTATGTTTTCTTATTTTATTATTTCTTGCTTGTGCATGTGGAATTCAAATTTTAGTATGACCTTGATAGATTCTTAGATATTTATGAAAAATTTGTTTGACTTATTTATTTTGATAAATGTTTGCTTCATGTTTAGATATGATGCCTCTAAAACTATTTTATATTCAACCTCATGTGAAAATTAGTTTCATTGTTGACTTTTTTTTTCTAACTTGTTTCATTTTCTCTTGGTTGTAACTAATTTCTTTTATAAACATATGATTGATGGAATTCTTATATATTTATGAAGACTTAATTTTATTTATTTTTGCCACCAATTTTTAATATGACCTTAAGTATATTGAATTATTAAACTTTATACCTTATTTATGGCATTGTTATGACTTATTGTTGGAATCGATATATTTTTTATGATTTGTTGTTGACGAGAGTTTTACACCTTATTAAACAAGTGAATACATTTCATGATTTATTGTTTGAATGACTATATTTTATGAATTATCATTGGAATGAATATTCTTTTGACTTATTGTTGAAAAGGACATATTTTGAGACTTATTGTTGGAAGTGGATTCATTTTTTTTGAGTTATCCTTGGAATTAATGAATTGATGGCTTATTGCCAATTTTATTGTTGGGATGCAAATACATTGATGTCTTGATGAGAAAATGAGGTTTGTTTTATGACTTATTATTGAAGAAAATACATATTTTGACATACGATTGGAATAAGTTTGATTACATATATTTTATGACATATTTATGCCTTAATTAATGTTGTCCTCATCTTGAGATGACTATGCTTGAATCATTTAATTTGCATGAGTTTTGGAAAAGAGAGGTACCTAACATAAATGAATACATGGACCAATAATTTCTAAGCTTGGTTTCATTTTGATAAAAAATAAAAATATGTTAACTCCCATTTGACACTTATAAGTGCATCGAGACGATGCACAATATAAGGGGGGAGGATGTCACAACCCTCTTCTTAATACTTTTGAAAATGAAAATCCTTATTATCAAACTAAGTTGGTTTCAAAATAACCATTATTTTATTTTGTTATGGAATTAAAACATGGAAATAAATTAATTAATTAAAAATCAATAAATTAAAATATTAAAATTAGGTACTTTAAAATAAATAGAAAATTTATGATGCTAAAATTTAATTATGAAAATAAGCATATCTTTTCATGAAAGAATAAATAAATTGAATTTTTATTTAAAAATTGCCATACTTTTCTATTTTAACTTCTATTCTTCTCTTTAGTCAACACCTTGATTTTTTTATCTCATTTTAGAATTTAAATCTTCTTTTTATCAATTAACTACTTTTATTTTAGTAACTTCAAGTGTAAACTATGCATAAAAATGGAAGCCTTGTGTGCACCTTTATCCATCTTTCAAATTTAAAAATTTGATATTATCCTCCCACAATTTGATATTATCTTCGCACGAGTCAAAATGGAAACTTTCCTCTTCTCTTCTCTGATCTTGATCATTGGATGTTTTTTTCAAATCTCGGCTGTTGATTCTCACCATCAAATCTCTATTCATTTTTCTATAAATATGACTACCTAGCCTCTTTCAAAGACACAAAAAAGATTAGAATCCTTGATGGTCATTAATTATCATCTTTTTTATTGTCCTTTGCATTCGTAGAATAGGAATTTACTAAGAAAAAGATAGGGAGTAGGAAAGGTTGTTTTTTCTTATTACAGAAGCACAAAGATTTGAAAGAATCGAAGAGCTTGGTTCAACAGAGAAGGATTTTCAGCAATTGCATTACAGGTAAGTTTATTCCTTACAATGGACCCTAATTCTTTTTAAAAAAAAAATTATAGCAAAACAAAATTATTTTATTTTATTTAATTTTTATTTCATCAAAAATTATACTTAGAAATTTTGTTGAAGATTGAGATTTTTCTTTTAGACTCATTGAAAATTTTAGTTAAAATGTTCTTTAATCTCATTGAAATCTAACTTACTTTATTTAAAATCATTATTAAATTTCATGAAAATTTATCTATTTAGTTTTACAATTTTGTTTAAAAGAAGTTATTGAATTCTTTTTAGAAAAGAAATACGAGAATTTTTCTTTAGTAAAATTTTAGGAATTTTATTATTTAAATTATAAAAGAAATATTACATTTAAAAAAAATTAAATTAAATAAAATTAATATACAGGTTTATGTTTTTAATTAAAATTTGAAATAAAATTTTATTTTATTTATTTTTATTTGAAAAAGAAAATTATAAATAATTTGTGATTAATTTATAAAATATTAAATTTATTTGTTATAATATATATATAGTAAAATTGGGTAAAGGAAATCTAAAATAAATCATAAATTGATGCACATTAGTTTTAAATGTATGTTTTTTTTTTTAAAGAGGAGTTAGATGAGGAAGTGAAAATAGGAGTTTAAATTTCACTCTTAGATTTAGAAGGTTGATTTTCTTTTTCCTCATTTAATGGACATTTTCCCAATAGTTATCAAATTACAAGTTTTTTTAATATTTTCAGCAATAGAATTAAAGTAAACCAAAAAAATAAAAAATAAAAGATCCAATAATGATAATAATGTGATTAGATTGGAAAGAATAATATGTCTACTAAATAAAATTGAATAGTGTATTAAAATAATTATCAAATATAAGAACTAGTAGTTATTCCATATTTAATTATGGAAATTAAATTAAATGAATGCTTGAAATCTTGAAAAAAAAAGTATTAATAGAAACTTGTTTTTCTTATAAAAGAAATTGCATGTGCCTTTGATTGGATTAGTCACACAATTTGATTTTTCCTTAAAAAAAGAAGAATTTGATTAATAGTAAATAATTATGTTATTAGAAGTTTCCAAAAAGGTAAATAAAAGCAAAACTATGTAGGATCTTCATAAGTTATCTTTTTTATCTTTTAGTAATTTAATGACTCCTTGATATATTAAGTTATCATTTAATTTCAAATAAAAATAAAAATAAAAAATATTAATTCATATACCTTTTAAAAATAAAAATGATTGAAAAGAGAGGAGAAAACTATTTAAATTAGAAACATCTGAAAAATCATGCATGGATTTATTTTTAGCAAATAAAACAAAATAAATAAAGATTCTCTATTTTTAAAGAAACTTATTTATCTTGGACTTGAAATTAGAAGTTACTTTTCTTTTCTTAGAGCTTTAACCACTTAGAAGATTCAAAAGAATATTTTAATAATTGTCATGCCTAAATTTTTCATGAAGGGGAAGAACACAACTATCAATTTTTTTTTGAATAAAATTACAAAGTGCAAGTTCAAACACTAACATTCAATAACCATGCACATGCAAGGTTGCATACTACATACATCAAGGGTCATTGCTCAAGCAACACCACCCATGACACGTCGCTCAAGGCGGGGTGGAAGAAAGTAAGGTTGAGGGAATGGAGTTCATTGTACACACCGTTTAGATTACAAGGAAAAGTTTGGCTCAAACACTGGGTTGGTTGAAAGATGCTAACTGAGAGATGTTCCAATCACCTCTCTATGGGGAGGTTGTACCAAAAGATTTAAATTGCAAAAAAAAATATATATAAATAATTATATTCTTACTAAAAACACTTAAAGTAGTTTGGTCAATTAATGACATTAATATAATTTTGTTACACCCAACTAGTATTATTATCCCTTTTTATTCACTTTATAAAATAAAACAATATAAATATAAATATATATATATATATATATATATATATATATATATATATCTCATAAAAATTATACATAGTAAAAATTAATTTTAAAATTATAATTTAAATTATCCTCACTAATTACTCCCTAAAAATAAATATATATATATATATATATATATATAGAATTAATTAAATCAACCCTAAAGATAAAATTTGAATTATATAAAATCATATATAAATATATATAATTAATTTTACTTATAAAATTAACTTAAATCACAAGAACCATACGTAAACACTAACATTCAAGGGATGAAGTAAGTGTTTCTAAAACTAGTAAGGTTGATTTATATTATGAATTTAAAACTAAGTAAAAAGAAGAGACATAGCACATGTCCTTCTATTATTTTATTTTTTTAACTTCCTTTTTTAAAACTAGCTTCCTTCTCATGAACGGAAATTTCCATAATGCCATCTTATTCAGAGCTCATTATTATTATTTTTATTATTATTTTTCTTTAAAGGATATTATTATATAAATTTCATAATGATAATGACATCTATAATAAAAAGAATTTTACTATTACTTCTTGTTAAACTATTCATGCAATGAGATTTTCATCAATTTAATTATTGGTATTGCCACAAATTGTAATATTTTATTTATTTCTTGAAGGGAATAAGAATTCCTAAAAGCTGCATGTAAGATATTTAAATTGGCGTAACCACTGGTAGATTTAAATGATATTTCCAAATGTTGTGATTGGACTGAGTCATTTGATAACAGTGGCTGACAATAATAATATTTTACTTGGTATTAAAACAACAGGAATCGAGATTAAATCTACCTCATATCGATGGCTTTATTAAAGGAAAAGATTTACTCTAAAGTCAATACTGGCAGCCAGATGGAAAGTATAAATCAGTCAAATCAGAATTAATTTCTCACGAAGAAAATTACTGTGGATCAAGAGCCAAGAGCCGTCCATTTGAAGTCTAACTGAACAAGCCCATGACAGCCCATCTACCTATTGACCAAATAATTATTACTACGGCTAAATAAACTGCCCCTGACATCTCATTAAGTTGAATTTGCTGGGCAAGTAATGGTAAGCTTCTGCCGCAACTGACATAATTTACAGCTATTAAAACTAAGGGAAATGACATTCCTATTGGTACAAAATTTACTGGGTGCGGAATTAACTCTCAATACCGTACTGATGTATACATATATATATATATTATTTTAAATTGCTCATAACATTATTTCCCTATGTTAACATTTCATAGCACATAAATTGATACGCTGGGTAATACTACTTCACAGTGGTAATAATAATACCATTTCACAGTGATAATAATATATGTTTAAAACTAGATGGAGTTACCATAAAAAATCGCCCTCCTTGCTCGGCCAAGAATGAAAATTTTGGGTGTCCATTTTAAATTAGCCTGGCACCTTCCAAATACCACACCCTAAATCTTATACGCTGAACTTCTTATTTTATTTTATCTTTTACTTATCCTTGAAGGATCAAGGCGGCTGGGGTTATACTCAGGCTCTTTTTCTTTTTTTTTTTCTCCCTTTTTTTTTTGTTTTCTTAGTGAGTGCAGATTTCTAGCAAGGTATGGAGGGCTACCGCATGATCCAAGTCCATTCTCTTTACTGCAGAATGTTAGCATATTCTTGTCACCGTCCAACTGTGTTTCACAGGTAACGGATCTCTCTCATTTTTTTTATATTTTTTTGTTTTTTTTCTCCAGCCTCAAAGAGGCGTTGGTAGAGGATAGAGAGAGAAGAGGAGGGGCGGCTACCCCACTTAATGAAAAATTTATTTTTTTCCAATCCTGTAAGGTTGACGATTGTTTCCCGTAATGATTTTACAACTGCAGACTTGATAGTTTTTGTTTACTTTATTTTTCCTCCACTAGCATCATTTCTACTCTATTCTATGTTGGTTATGCAGGAAAATCGCAAGATATTAATCTGGGTTTTGCAACCACGCAGAGCCATTGGATTCGGAATAGCTCACGGGATTTACTGTCAACATGCTACTTATAAACTAGCCTTTCTATGCATTCATACAACAAACACATCTACCTTTTTCTTTTGCGTCCCAATAGCAATAACCCATTAAATCCTTCCAGGCAACACAGTAATTAACACCTAGATTCGTGTGTGAACATTCAGTCATTCTCTAATTCTTATTATTTTTTTGCTACAGAGATGTAATTATATTCTCTTTGTAACAAACAGTATCTTCTGTGCACATACGAAAATAAGAACTTAAGCTCATTGCAAGCATAGAGAACCATTCTAGTTATCACATTGGAGAACTTTAAAAATGTTAAGCTACTTACATAAATAGATTCTAAAGCTATCTTTGCTATATAGGTCTTTTGCAACACTGAAGTAACTCATTTCATACAGAAGTGTTCACGTTGGTATTTCACTACTATACAACCACAATGTCTGCTTGAACAAACACAATATCTTTCATCAGCTTACTTTCATCTTTTACAATAGTTTCAAAACTTAGAGTCAATGACAGTAGAGTGAGGTTTTGCACTCATTTACTAAATATTTGTATTCTATCTCCATTACAGAATGTTCAAATAGTATCATAGTGCATCAGATTAACATTTACAAGAAAAATGAGTACAGTATGAAAGAGATTTACATAAACTTCCAATCACCACATAATTTCCAGTTTTCTCTTCTTATACGCAGATCATAAAGAGGAACAAGTTCCATCAGATTTTATACTATTTTGCATGCTTTCAAAATGCCTATCCACAAGGTACAATATGACTGAACATTGAAACTGTATATTTCTTTTGAAACCCTTATGCACAGCTTCAAATCTGATTTTTAAATCTGCAAGAAAACAGCTGAGACAACTTCTATTCATGGCCATTCGGGTGTGCTCACCTCCCAACCTTGGGTTGGAAAACCAACCACCCCCCGAGCTAAGAGGTAACCAAGCTACTGGGTACACACAACAATAAAACAAAATGCCATTTTCAACCACAATGCTCAAAAACAAAATACTCCCAACCAAGATTCACACATTTACTTAGGGATTCTTTATGAATCCAAGGATGGGGATAGAGGTGGACAGCACTTCCATATGGGGAGACCTATTAGCAAGTGGAAATAACCAACAACACAATCCTTCTTTTTCTTCAATCCACCCATTCAATAAAGCTCTTCATATCATACATCCTCCATACAACAATCTTCCCAAAACACCATACTATCATGAAACAATTTTGGGTACTCATACCCTTTTTGTGCCTCTCCTTCTCAAAGGAGGAACAATCTCCCCATAGAGGTTCCTACACATTCCTATCCCCCACAAGGATTCTCTTCCCACATTGGGTGAGTTTATCCTATACAACCCCAACCAACACAAGGAAATGCAAAGACATGTAAATGGACAACAACCCATATAGCTCATATTCTCAAACTTGCATACAAAGAGGTAAAGGAAGAAAAAAGAAAACATACATAAAGATAGAGTAAGACATACCTCAAATCCAAGCCAACAATGAGAGAGAGTTGAAGATGAGCTCCAAATCTCAACTTCTTCAAGACCAAGCAAAATTTTTCCTTCCTCCAAGCAATCCAAACACCAAGCCCAAAAGAAGAACCCTTTCCTTTCCTTTCCAAAGGATTCAAATAGGAGTCAAGGGTTAGAAACCCTTGGAGGAGAGTGTGACACATGTCAACCTCCTATTCACTCCCATGGACACTCCTCCCCACAAGTTCTCACACATGTGTGAGAACTCTTGGGGAAGTGAAAGGCCAAAGAGTGTTCAACACTCAACAAGGTTTTCAAATCTCATAAATGAGATTTTGGAGCCAACACTCCAAACCCATCCCCAAAATCCGTCACCCTTCTTGATGGCTAATTAAGAAGGGTCACAACTTGCAATTTTGACAAGTTATGGGTTTGATTTGACCCCTAACCCATAGGTGACTATCCTAGGGGTTAATTAAGGGCCAATTAACCCAATTTAAGGACTAATTAAACCTTTGAAAATCCTCAAAAGAGAAATTGAAATTGTAACCCAATAAAATAATTCCAACATGCCCCAAAAACCCTCAATAAAAGTTTGATTGACTTTAAAAACATAATCTCAAGATTCAACATTAAATATTTTTAATCACAAATTAAAATACAACACAAGAGGCTATGTTCCATTCTTCATGGACCATAGTGGCTTCACTAGGCTGACACAATCGGGTACCTTGGGTTACCTCCAATCCCATTGGCCATGGGCATGTACCTGCACACTCAATGTCCACATGTCAAAATATCCAATGCATGATAATCAATAATTAAATCATAAATTCATATGCATATATTTAGTACAATCTAGCTCTGAATCAATAAATTCCATATATATAATCATTCTTCCTCTAGCAATAACATATTTTATCAATTCATGTATAGTCATGGCATAACAAGGAAATCACATCTTCACTAAATTAAATTTAGCATCCTATCAATTCCATCTCATTTTAAAACAATTGTCCATTTCAATCATGATAACCAAATCATATGAGTATATCAATAAAGGAAGCATAATGTGCATATAATCATCATAGCATCATAAGCATAAAACAAGCATAACATCAAGAGTCTATGATCATCCAAAATAGTCCAAAACACATAGAGTATCAACATGATCGAATCAAAAGATGGCCAAAATGGTGTATCAAATGGTAGGCCTCACAATAATCACACTCTATGTTGATTCCTGATAAGCTTATACATAAGTTTTAATAGAAGTTACATTTAAAAGTAATAATTCATCAATGGATATATTTATAATATTTGATTTTTCCTTAAAAACTCGTAGACAACCTTAATGGAAGCTTTATCTTAAAATCAATAAATCATATTTTCTTTTTCAAACAATAGATTTATAACATTGATTCTTTAGTATCTTATTATCTCATATATATATATATATATATAAATGGAGATCATCTATAAATCAAGAATTTAAAAATATGAATTAGTAAAGTTTCTCAATTAAATAGTAATTGATAAATTACCATTATTACTATCCACTTTGAAAATTAGTATTTGTTTAAAATTGAAGCAATGGGTGTTAGTTTTATTACTCCAAAAAAAATAGTGCTGCCTTAATTTATTTAGCAAGAGCATGTTGATAACTAGGGTTAGTTTAAAATTCCAATTAAAGTTAGCTTAAATATATCTTCAAGAAATAGTTATTTTTGAAAAAGAGAATATTATTTTTTATGTATCTGTGATTAAGTAAAATATTTCCAAAGTAAATTATAAGATAGATGCTATTAAAGTTATACTATTTACAAGATTGTTAGAATAGTTATTTGATTTCATAATAAATAATAGTAATTATTTTATAATCAAATTTAAAGATAAATTTAGTTCCAACAAAAAGAAATAATTATTAAATAAAAAAATGGAAAGAAGTAATTAGTCACTTCGAATTGATTTAATTAGTTTTTAGCAAGTTGCCACAAAGCAATTGAGGTTAATATTAAAATTATTTCCAGAATACAAATTTAGATAGATTTATTAATTAATTCAATTTGACTAATTGTAAAGCTAGTTAGTATGTATTTCTAATTAATTAAAAATATATATAATTTATTAAGTTGATGTTCTAAAAGTAATCAATTAGAAGGACAATTACTCTAAAACCAAAAAATATGATTCTTTTTCTAAGAGGAAACTAGTATTAAAAGATTATTTATTGTAAAAAAAATAGGTTTCAAATTGAACTTATGCATATCTAATAATTGTATTAAAAAAAAGAAATGAGGCAATTTCTAGATTGTGTTAAATAGAACTTAATTCAAGAAGATGAAACTTATAATGTTTTATTTATTTATTTACTTAAAAAGAAAGAAAAAAAGAGAAGAAAATTTAATCTAATAATATTTAAGAAATGGTTTTCTTATAACAATTATCTTTGTCATCATAAATGAAATTAGATGTTCATATTTGCTTAAAATAAATTATCCCTCAATAAATACTTAGTTAGGAAAATCATACTTATTTAAGATTTTTTTTTCTAAAAGCAATAAAGCTCTTGTTAGGAAACAAATCAAATTTGTAGATTCATTATCTAATAAACTCAATCAAATCATTGCTTAGTTTCAAACAATTTAAGGAAATGTTGTATTTACTTTAGTGATATAATTATATTTCCAAATTAGTTATTTTTGTCTTAACTTATTTAATTTTGCATAATTGTTTTCAATAAGTTTAAATCATTTTAGAAAGTAGATTAGTGATGGCAAGTAAAATAACTTAACTTCTAAATTCTTCTCAAACAATTATTATTGCATCAACTTAGTTATTTTTGCATAATATAATTGCATTCAATTTACTGTTAATATTTGAATATTCATTTATCAAAGATTTACTTTAATTCATTTCCTTACAAAGTAAATTATTAATGTAAGTAATTTAGTGACTAATATTATTTTGTCATTTATTTGTTAAAAATGTTAGTAAACTTTCTTATGTATGATACTATCAAATGTTCTTATTTGTTAAAATCCTTAAATTGTAAATTAGTAATAATATTTAACTATATTAAGAATAGATTAGCATCTTTAGATAATTTCACTTCTTAAATAGATGAGAATTAATACTTGTAATTCTCATACATTGTATATTAGGATCTTGGTAATCAGAAAGTGGAAAGGAAGTTGTTTTTTTATAGAAAATTAGCTTAGGATCTCTATTTGCATCATTTTAATTTGATGTTGTCTTGATATCTTTTGTAATAACAATTAATTAAGTAAAAGAAGAGTTTATTATTTTCATTTAAAGTATTGTATTCCATGAAGTAGTTAGATGATATTTTCTTAGTTAGGTAAACTTTAATCAAGAGTTGAAACTAAAACTAGTAGCGTTCGGTATCAGCGATGCCTCTGGCTCACATTTACGGGTAATGCCATCACGCTTGAGCTACTGCATCCATAGCCTAACACAGCTGCAACAACGGCGTCTACGGCATCGTCCCTTCAAATCACCGGGGAGAAATAAGGAACACCATGTTAATAAAATCCAAGAGATGGGTAATCTCTCTTGGATTGGCAATCTAATAATATAATTTTAAATGAATGAAAATACGCTAGTCCAAACCTAGTAAACCCCATTATAGGGTTCAATGGAATTGTTTTAATATTGTAATACCCCCATGTTTCTGATACTATTTACTACTATTGTTTGCTTTTATATGTTAGTGTGATACTAAATTGTGATGGTGATTGATTCATTGATTTGGTGTGTGTGGTTGTGTAGTTTAGTTGATTGCTACAATTGATATTATTATTATGATTTATGATACTCTGTATGTAGGGTTTGGATTATTTTATTATGTAATGCTTTCTCTCTAATGTTTTATATGTCGATGTGATAATCCTATGGTGATCATGTTATTTGAATTCCATATTATTTTATAATTCAATGGTTAAATAATTAGTGAGGATGTTGTAGTTAAGAATCATGTTATCTTATGAGCAATTTGTTTAGAAATGATAGTTTTTCATTGATATTGTAATTGTAGAATAGATTAGGTGAGAGGACAGTGTAGCATCACTTGTTCACGAGTGCCCTGCTACACTGTAATTCCTTCTCACGATAGAATTTTTGATCATATATATATATACATGTGCTACTTGACATTTATTTGGATGCAGGATTGCAGGATTAAGTCTCGATTCCACTTGCTTCGGCAGGACAGGGTGAGCAATAAATTAACCCAATGGGTAAAAATGTTGAAAAAGGGAGTAGGTTTGGAAGTGTCCCCGTCCCAAGTCCGTCGTCTGTTGTGAGTCATTGTGTTATGACTGAAGTTTTCGTTCTCGTTGATTGTGTAGTTTGATTGTTGAAGTATTCATTTTATTTAAGGTTCATGTTTATTTAATTAACCTTATTTTATAAGATAATGGATTAAAGTTGTCTAGTTGTTTGATTTAATTGTGTGTTAGTTGAATGTTAAATTTAAATATATTATAAATTAAAAAGTGATTTAATTTATTAAAAGAGTAGATAATTATTCTAAATTAATATTGTTGAAGATAATTAAATAATATCTTTTTATTAATATTAAATTAGCAAATCATGTAAGCCGGTATTGGCATGGTGTGATGGTTTAAAGGTGGCATTGTTGTTTGTGCCACCAAGGTTCAAACCCCATTGGGGTGGTATTGTTGAATGGTTGTAATTCGGTTCATAGCTCTGATCAAAAGCATTTACCCCTTGAATAAAAATTAGCAAATCATGTATAGATAATATCTTGATTAAATAAATTATTTTAATTAAAAACTGGAGATAAATTGTGTTTTTAAAAGTTGGAAAAGGACCAATAGGAGAGAGGCTTTTTGAGAAAAGAAAGCAGAAGGGCTTTATTGCTCTTTATTTTTGATTTATTATTTTTTTTTGAGGGGAAGATTATACACACAAAGAGAGTTTTACTCTGTGGTTTTTGGATCTTGAAAAGAAAAATAAAAAGAAAAGAAAAGAATTTTTGTTGAAAAACTTTGGAGAAAATAATTGATTTGAAGATAGATAGATTCAAAAAGGGAGCTGCAGGAGGTGATCGAGAAGGAACTGCAGGAGGAATTTGAAAGGAGGTTTCAAAAGGGATTCTTCTTCAGACGAAGGACTCCAGGTTTTTTTTCTGTCATTTATCACTATTTCTGTTGTACTTTGAAACAATATTGTTTGATGTGTTTTGAAAAGTTATGGAAATAAGTTCTGTGATTTTGGAATTCATTCGTATGAACCCTTAAACCCTTTTTGTTGAAAACTTCAGAAAATATTTCTTTGAAATTCTTCAATATAGTTAATAGGGAAATGGATTATTTGAAATAAAAATCATTGCATGATGGAATGAATTTATTTACCAGGGTTATTTAGCATCTGGAATGAAAATCTTATTTTTCCTATTATTTATATTATAAGTTTGAAGGATTAAAAATAATAATAATAATAAACAAATAAATAAAAATAATACCTACATGTATTATTTCTATATAATCTGTCTTGTTTTTAAAATCTGTAATTGCTGCTCCTGTGTACTCTGTGTACTAAATATATCCTACTGAATAAAATATGTATTTATTTCTATATAATATTCTTAAAATATATATATATATATATATATATATATAAAAACAAAGATAAATATAGGCACATATAATTGTTCATAATTACGTTGTACCAGTTTCTGGTTGTGGTTCAGAACGAATAGGATACCCCCGTCTTTGAATTTCAAGTTATTATTGATTGTTGTGGATACAATAAAATTGATAAAATAAATAAGTAATATAAATATATATATATTTTTATATATATATAAATGTATTGAGGATTCGTATTTGGTATGAAGAATAAAATTTATATTGCTTTGGAATCCGCATTTGTTTTACCTTTTTATAAATATAACTTAAAATATATATATAAATCGGCATTTATTACAAATCCGTAGCTTCGTATTCTGTGTTTAATTTAATGAATTTTCCTTTTTACTGTACTCGCATTTGAAAGTTTATGAGAAAAAAAAAGAAGCAAATTTTATTATTAAGGCAGTGGGTGGTCGGCCAAGCCGTACCAACCCTGACCCCCAGTCCTTGGCGCAGTAGTGGCAGCCGCCACTAGGCTGCGCACAACAGCCGTAGGCTGCTATACGCAGCCTAGTGGGGGCTGCGTCCTCCCACTTGCGAGGTACGCAGTACCTCCCTGCTGGGGGCTACGTACTAAAATAAATTCGTTTTAGTTTTTTTTTTAAACTTTTATTTACTTCCTGTTAATACGATTTTTAAACAATGTTTTGATTTATTTCGATTTTGTTTTATCATATATATCTATATATATATGCGGTTGTTAAATTTCAGAGTATTGTTTAGACAGTTTTTTATAATATGATTTTAATAGGATTTTAATATATGTTTTTTTTATATAGTTTAGAAGTGGGATTTCAATATATGTATTAATAGTTATATTTTATTTAATATATATATATATATATATATATATATATATATATAAATATTTAATATGTATATATATTAATATGTATATATGTATTAAATATACATATATATATAGATATATTGATATATGAATTATTTAATTAAATTTGTCTATTTTTGTACAGTGAGTTTTAGATATTTATTTTTATAAGTATTTATACATATTATTTTCATGTGTTGTAATGTTGGAAAAATATAGTATAAACTAGGATTATATTAGTGTAATTGTAAAAATTAGAAATAAACTATGTGTTAGTTAACTGAGTGTTTTTGAGTAGTTGATTTATTTAATTGGTAGAATTTGTTGTTTATTAGAATGAGTTTTATGGCATTATTTATGTATTCGCTGCCTCTCAATTTTATGTGTTTATTGTGATTTTTATTTTGTTTGAGTTATGTCTCGTAAGAAAACTCTAGAATTAGCTTGTCTGGATATAGGAACCTAAGAGGTGTTTAGGACTTCCAGAGGAGTGGTTACTGTGATCCTTATTCAATCTTGTATTTTGATGTTTTCCATATGTTTTGGGTTTGGTTGTGGTATTGATGTATACTTGGATCGTATCGTTTATGAATGTGATACATGTGATTTTGGGCGAGAGGGTTATGCCTCGCAGCTGATCCATTGTTGGTTCAATTTTTCTTGTGATACAATCCTTGGTAATTGGATATTTTGTGTTTGAGTATTTAGAGAGAGTGGCTCTAGTGGGGGTCGGCGCACAAAGGGGCTGTCATGGTAACCCACATAGAGTTAGATTAATCAGTGATAACTTAAGTAATAAACCATGGGTGGGGATTAAACACTAATAAGATAATTGTATAGCCTCGTTCGCCTGTTAGTGCCATCACAGACTAAAGGGGATTGAGAAGGCCGTGGTTGGCAAGGTCATTGCTTTGTCCTCCCGAAAGGCTAATGAACCCGCATGAGTAACCCTATGGAGTGGCGCCTTGAGATAGGCTGTCAGGAGAACCATAGATGGAAGCAGCACCTTAACTTGGTTGTCTGGAGAATCCATGTAGAGATGGAGGTGGTACCTTGTGGTAGGTTGTCAGGATAATCCATGTGAAACCATGCGATGACACTCTCGTCTAGCATTCTATTTGTGTTGATTTACCAAAGTCCTCTGGAAGTGATTTATTGTTTTGTCTTTGGTCATGGTTGGAAGTAGTATTTGATATTATGTCTTGAGTTTCATTGATTTGTGATTATGACTGGTTGTTGTGTTCATCAGTGGTTTGTTGTTGTGCCTTTGGATTTGTCATTGTTGAGTTTCTAAGTGGTCTTGATGTTATGATGTATGTCTGGAGTTAGTCTTGTGCTATTGTTAGATGTGCTTGGTCGAGGACCCTTCCTTGTCTACTCCCAGCATAGGGGTGTTTGGGTGGAATGTACTTCACACCCCGTTGGGTTTCCCTTTCTGTTGCAGATGTATCTTTTACTTGCAGGGCTTTTGGCGGATGTTGATGATCCAGTAGTTCTTTGTACCAGATGGATGTTATACTTCAGATGTAATGTAATCATTGATGTATTGTCTCCCATGTGTGCTGGGATGACCATGTTGTAAATTGTATATGTGGTTATTGGGATGTATGTTCATACCATTGTATTTTTACTATCATTTGGATGTGATGTATATTCGGACCTTGTATTTATTCAAGAACTGTCACTTGTAATAGTTGGATATGTTATGTTGTATCTATCAAAATACGTAACACTTTATGTCTTTATAATTCCATGTATTGTCACATGTGCATATGGTATTAATATGGTTAGTGTTTAATGGATATTTTAATGATGAATTGGGAATGAATAGATTTACGTAATTGATTAATTATTGCTATCTATTTTATAGTTGTTATGGGTTAGTGTAGTCATGTCACTTCGTGTACCCCATTGGAACTAGTTGTGCCTCTTGATACATTGTTATGTTATAATACTTAAGTATGTTATTATGTTCTTTTAAAAAAAAATTATTCCGTTGTTATTAGTTCCTTTGGGGTTCG
>VDFB02371606.1:0-20587 GCA_007258455.2 Sequoia sempervirens | reverse complement strand
AAATCAATTTTATTTAATTAAGTCATCATCTCACTTTTAATTAAATAATTCATTTTATTTAATTAATCTCTAAGGTCATCTCATCTAGATTAAATAAATTTATCTAAATATTTGATTTAAAACTAACATCTTCTTTAATTAAATAAATCAAAATCTTATTTAATTAAGTCTAATAATCATTTTCCTCTCACTTTGATTTTAATTAATCCAAAAGTCTAAGTCAAATTGTCAAATCACCTAATCCCCTCTTAATTAATCAAATTCTGATTAATCCTAATCCTAATCACTCAAATCCTCTAGCTTTTGCAACTTGCTCATGAAAATCATTTTAATTGATTTGTTAAATCTTCAATTTTCATTCAAAAAGGAATCCAAAAGGGAATATTCTCCAAGTTTGAAAAAATCCCTCTAAAAGTGTGTGTACATCCAACAAGGCATTTAAACCTCTTACATATCATTTGCCTTAAGCCAAGTGGCATTAACTTCATTTCTTCTCTTCCTCCAACTTGTCACTTCTCCAAATTTGAATTTCCACCTAATTGCATTAATGTGCACATTCATCCAAATGTGCTCCACTTTTTTCCACTCACATGTTGATAAGTGGCATTGTGTTATTGGTTGGTGTTTGATCCCACATTCATCCATCTTACCTCATCATCCATCATTCTCTTCTATAAATAGAAATATCTCTTATTGATTTTGGATCCATAATCTTAAGCATTTCATCCACAACTTCAAGCAACATTATTATCTTCAAGATTTTAAGCAATCTTCATCCATCTTCATCCATTTTCATCCATTTTTTATATTTTCATAGCTAGGTTATGGAAAAGTTTCACCAAGGAGCATCAAATATTCACCATTGATCATCAAGCTTGCAAGGAATTGGGAAAGGGCCATTTTCCACATCAAAATGGCACCAATTCCCCCATGGGATTGAGAGTTTGTTGATTTTGAGCAAGATTAGATAGTTTTTATTCATATTATTCATTTATTTATTGTTCTTGATATCTCAAATGAATTTCATGGGGAATGTTTTTTCTAACTTGCATAATGAACTAATATTGTGTTGTTTGTTTGTGTTTGTGTAGGTCTAGATCCACCATTTCATATATAATAAACTGAAAGCATGGATCAAGACGCATAATGGTTTCACTTTCCCTACGATGGGATCTATCACCCTAACTTTACAAATAGGACCAGAAACATTAAATATATAATTCTCCATCATCCCACTGTCAAATTTTTTGTGTGAAGCTATGCTAGCCATGGATTTTCTCCATGAATGCAATCTCTTTGGTTTTGCATAAATGTGTAAAGTTTCCCTTTGAAAATGAAATTTTCACCGTCCATCATAATGGCTTTAACCCGTTGTCCTCCTTGAAGGTAAATTTTCCTTAGATTTATTTTGGACTAAACCTATAGAACCTATACAACCATGAGAAGACTTATTTTTCCTTTCCTATCAAAAGTTCAAGGAAAAGAAAATATCAAAGCTATCCCTTTGAAACATGTCCCCACCCACCACCAAGCCTACCATCTTAGACAAAACCATGATTGAGCCTAACGAAATTCTAAAAAACCAAGACCAACCTAAGACAAAACCTTCACATATTTCATACAAAAGACTAGGAGATTAAAAAAAAAATTCTATTATGCCTCCTAGAATAGAACAAGTTTACAATGTCAAAGAAAATTTGGTTGAACCTCTTGTGGCTCCTTATATTCCTCCCATTAGAGAAGAAAAGAAACCTATGTTTGATCAACCTACTCCTACACAAACATAACTTGAAAATAGAACTAAAAAAAATAGAGGTGCTAGAGAGCATAGGTGTAGACGTCATGCCCTTGCTCATAGGTTACATGAAAAAATTGATAAAAAAATCAAAATCCAAACTTGACTGAAGAAATGCATGTTGAATCTATCCCTACCAGGTGAAACTAAACAATCTCATACAATAATTGGAACAAGAGTTGAACCCTTCCTTGGACATTATCATTTAGCCTCTTGTTTTGATTAATTTAGATGATGATGAGGAAGTTGCTAAAATTGATCAAGAGGTGCATAATGAATTGAATACATTACTTTTCTCTTTAATGATCTTAAACGAAAAATTCTTCTAAGAAGAGTGTTCAACCTTGTGATGGCCTTAGTTCGAAACTTGCTATTGTACCTTTGGCTAGTTACATACCTTTGGTATACAATGAACATGATTGGGATTTGAATAACCTACTTTAGGCTAACTCGCATGTGCCTTACTAGTATTTTACATTATTTATTTTTCATTTTTTTTATGATTGCATGTGTGTAATGTTATCCCTCATAATGTTCTATTTGATTCCTCTATTTGTACCTTCATTCTTCTCTATGTTGTAAATCTTTTATCTTCATTTTTCTTGTTTTACTTTGGGATGACACAGCAGCATTGAGACATTTAGGTCTCTTCCCATGTTGACCTTGAAATGTTTTTCTTTGTTTTCGCCTCCTTGTGTCATTCTTCTAGTTCTATATGTATTTGGGGAATGCTGGTAGTTCTAAGCTCTATAAAAATAATGTAGCAAGAACATACTGAGCCCAAATCCATAGATCCCTTATGTGTTTGGATTTTCATTTTTGGGGGCAACCCCTCTCTTTTCCTTTTCTTTGAAATGACATAGCTTTATTTGGAAACAAATGACTTAGCATAGGGCTTTCAAAGTTAGCTATCATATCCTCTTTATTGTTGCATTTATCATTGCTACTTTAGAGTAATTTCTCACAGTATGGTGTTGAACAATTTATTTAAAGTGGGGGAATACATTAACTTTATTCTTTTGCATTTTTTTTCTTTTTCATGGTTCATGGTGCAGTCTTTTTACTTTATGTGATGTATTTTTCACTTTTTTGTGACATTCGAAGTGATGTCCCTCAAGCGAGCTGTGCTAGATCTATCTTAGCATATTACATTCTCCCAGTGGCTTGATGTGACACTAACAGACCCCTCTAAGTTGTGATCTTTTATTCTTGATTGGTCCTCTTGGAGACATTAGGCACAATGTTCTGCTGAAGACCTCACATGAACTAAGTAATACCTTGAATGTTCTTTGCATTTTGCATGTCCACTTTCGCTATAATACAACTTGCAATATAACTTGACGTCTCAGGAGCCATCTTGTTTGTTCTCATGAGCTCCATAAGCATAATGGTAAGCCTGTCATTTCTGGCGAAGCTTGAAGGTAGATTTTTGTGGTAACTTATCAAATTTACTGGCAGGTATAACTTTGGTATGCTTTGATGGGAAGCCGAATGAGGGCATGAATTTCACTTATCCACTCACGCGTGTGTGTGTGAGTGCATACCGACTCTATGTGTATGTGTCTCACCTTCTTGGATTTATCACCTAGCAAATAGCCTAAAGTTCCATTACCCTCAGAAAGTGAGTATGTTTCTTCAAACAAACAACCTAGATCCGATCCACATCATGATGGAAAATGACAGTTTCTGATCAACCCCTTTTCCTTTCAATTTTACTTCATTTTCTATGTCTTTGTAAATGATGATTTTGGTTTTCCCTCACAATGCTTTACTCTTCCTAGGGTTTTTCACCTAAAAAGGAGAAGGGAGATTGAAAGGGGTCCCAAAATGCAATGGTTTATATTCAAAGCCTATGTGAATGAGATGTATTATGCTTAATTAAGATGTCCTAATGCTCTGATCTAAAATTGAAATTTTCTAATGATGTAAAATTTAGAAAATGTAAAGTGCTGGAAAACACAATGTGATATGCGTAAATGCCTAAAAATGCAACTAAATGATGAAATAACAGAACAAAATGAAAGAGGTGCACCTGGACTCTGAAGCTTGATGTTGGGAGATTCTAGAATCCTAAAATTGGATTCAAAATGTTGATCAGACACTTATACTGTGTATTTATTTAGTCCCAGCTTTGGGAAATTTTGCTAGAATGGGAATTTACAATGGTATCCAAAATGTCAAAACTTCATTCCTAAGCTGGACTAATTTTCCACTAGTGGCGCATTTATTCATCCCTGCAAATTTGGGGATCTGTGATAGAATCTAGAATTTAGTACAAATTTTCTTTCAACAAAAGTCCCAAGACTTGATTCTCCTATAGAAATGAGGAAAGTCTCTCCAAGATTGAATTAGGGTTGTGATGACTTGATTCAATTTGAGGACTTCTTGACCACTTTTTAACACCTATTTGCTTGAAAAATATGTATACAAAGTCTGCAAACACATATACAAAAGGGGGGAAATGGTTAAGGGTTATAGTATAGGGGTTTGCCTTGGTCAAACTCCACTTTGGTAATCAAACCCTATGAAATGAAATGAGAAGAGAATGATGAATAAACAACATGTAATGTCAAGAACTCACCAAACCCTTGATGTAGAAATCTTCAAATATGTAATGAAGTGCTCCAATGGATGACTTGAAATAGGAGAGTGTACGAGGATATTTCTTGAATGAGTTCAAAGATGTAAAATGAGGAGAAAAACACTTATTTATACCCAATTTTATTAAAATTTCCCAAAATTAACACATCACAAGATGACCTCAAGGGTTAGAGTACAAATTCCTGCTAGAAATTTAAAATCATTTTGAGTTTTGTGCCAAAAAGGACTAAGTCACCCCTATTGGAGACTTAGTCCCACTTAAGAAAATTAAGTGTGTCAAGAATTTTGGGGCATTAAAAGTTGTCCAATGAGAATATTTTCAAAAGCACACTTGAAAATGGTCATAAAGTACATTAAGGGGTCAAATAAAGCCACATTTGGTGAGCATCAAATTTGGTGCTAGCCAAATGAAGTGCATCATTTGGCTAGCACCAAATTTGGTGATCACCAAATAATGCACTTCATTTGTTGAGTGCCAAATTTTGTGCTCCCTGTATGATTTGTATTTTGAAATATTGAGCCTTAGGATCATTCATCCAAGCCATTTGGCAAGTGCCAAATTTGGTGCTCACCAAATGCTCATTTCAAGTAAAAAAAAAGTTGCATATTTTTTGTGTCACAACTTGGTGCACTTACCCTAAAACTAACCTTAAGGTATGGGACCTTGCAAATGAGGTTATATCTCCAAAGAAGTTTGAACTCCTCTGTAATCCAAATGCAAAGGCATTGATTGAACATAGCACTAAACAAATCTAAGCTAATCCTATTATATTATCCTATAGGAGGAAAATATGAGAGAATATAGGAAATTAAAATAGTGTTGATGTACCAAATTCAAATTATATTTCTTCCTTATATTGCATAATGGTTATCCCTACTATGGGGGTACTAACTTTCCTTTGTTACTAGGCCCAAAAAGAGGAAATGAGACATAATTTACCTACATATTTTTTATATTGATAAAAAAATATGTCTGCTAAATATACTAGTAATCTGGTACCACTAAAACACCATGGTCGCATTTACCTAATCTATAACTACCACATAATGAGAAATCAATCAAGAAGTAAAAAATCACTTAAATTCCTAGGGAGTTCTTTAAAGATGTAGACACAAATTTGCTAGCCATTAATAGATACCATATTTATTTTGTAGAGCAATTAATTCCAATAGCTATATTAACTATTATTTGAGAAATAAAAACCCGAACAAAATAAAATTCAAGGAAACCCAAGAGTTAGTAAAATAAGGTTGCATTGGATCAAAACAAGAATAAATACAATAACCTTGGAGGAAATGGAGGAAGGAAGAAATTTAGGTACCTCCTACACCTTAAAATAGAAAGAGAAATCAATACAAAACTTCTCCATTAGATGTCTATAGTGAAGCCACCTTTACTATAGAAAAGGATAATTATAGAGGTAATTCAAAATGTATCAGTGTTGGGAACTCTTGTTCCACCTAACAATTCAAATCTACACTAAGCATATCATTGAAATAAAAGGAGAACCTCTCCAATATTCAATGAGCCTTATTGTGCAAGATAACTCACTATTAAAGGGGTCACAAATAAAGAACATTTTTGTATTAAATAATCAGCTTTAGAGGATCTAATTGATAAGGAAACACTCTTATTTCAAAGAAGTTATTTTTTCCACGAAGGGGCTTCAAAAGTAGAGGGAAAAAATGTCATACCTAAGACTTTATCCTCACAAGAGAAATGAAAAAGGGAAGGCATCCTTCCAATTTCTAAAGCTTATATTTTATGTAATGTCACTATAAACACCTAAAAATATCTCAATGAATCACATTGGCTAACTAACATCACTTCATCCTCAAACCCATCCTCTTTTCACTTGTTTAATTAAATAAGCCTAATTATTTAATTAAATTCCTCATTTTCACCTATTAATCTACTTGACCTAATTGGGTTAGTTCATCCCCTTTATGCTAACATTTCATCTTATTAAATTAAATAAATCAAATTATTTAATTTAGTCCCTAAAGTCATTTAATTAAATAATACCAAGTTATTTAATTAAATGTCATCACCTTTTCCTCTTTTCATTAAATCACTTTATTTAATGAATTATATGATGTAATTCTTCTAAAAATAGCATAATTAACATTGTTTTAATTATCAATTACTAATAAATCTAATTCCCCCCACTTGCAAAGGAATATTCCTTCCCCTTTTGCACAATTAAACTTTGTTTTAATTTGCTAAATATCTATTTCCCTCACCCATGAGAATATTCCAAAGAATATTATTTCTCCTCACTCAATTGAAAAAGGCAATATTCTTACAAAACTTCATGTGTAAGTTGACTAAAAAAATCTTGTGCCAGTTAACTTTTGACCTCTTATTCAAGTCAAAAGTGTGCTTGTTTGAAGGAATGAGAACCCTTGATTAAATCTCATATCAAGAATTCTCACCCATTCATTAGAACCCATGATCCATGCCTCCAACTTCTTCCATCCTTGACTATTGATTAGCTTTTTTTTTTTTTTTATCTTAACCATTCATTTCTCATTTGATTTCCTATAAATAGGTCACTATTTGGAGACAAATGGATCCATCATTTAACATCAAACTTATGTTGTTAAAATCACTCTTACTTACACTCACATTTAGCATAATTTTAGCTTATTTTAATTGCACCATATTAGCTTAGCTTCCATTAATGGATTCCATGATAACTTAGATGCATACATTAAACTTATTTATTAATTAGGATTTTAGTCTTTTGAAACTTGCATACATTTAGAGAATATTTGTATACACCCATATCGACCATCTTAGCATATATAATGCTAATTTAGCATTTAAAACATGTTTTATCACATATCTCTCATTGGTTTCATTGATTCTCTTCAATATAATCGATTGAAACAAGGTCATTATGCAGGGGAGTGGGAAAGGGTTGCCATTCCACATAAATGTGATACCACTCCCTCAATAGGATAAGTTTCAATGCCTTAATTATAGGTTTCTCAAGATTTCATGATTTAGAATGTTAGTTTTAATGACTTCTTTGTCTTTGTCTATAATGAATGATCATATTGGGATTGATGTTTAGTGGGTTAAATATGCCTTGAACTCATATGGATTAGGTGTAGTTAACCTATACTAATGACATTGGTCACAGTCACCATCAATATCACAAAAACTTAGGCAAGAATTGTAACTCTACCACACCAAAACCATTATTTCACAATATTGAAATAAAATTTAATAAAAAAAATTATTGTTAGGAGATAAGCATATATATATTTTTAATTGAATGAGAAACTAAACAAATAGCTTCAATTTCTCATTCAAATAAGAAAATGATTAGAAAGAAGGAACTGCAAGTAATATGCAAATCTAGCTATGTAACCTAGGAAATGAAACTTAAAATTAGAATAATAAATTTTGGATAAACAAAGAAGTACCTAGAAGGTCGGAGATTTATGAAATGAGGTTTGGAATCCCAAAATTATGGCTTTTGATGTGAAATGGGACTCATATGCAAGACTGGGTAATTTAGTCCCACTTTAGGGTTTCAGGTTGAATTTTGAATCTGTAATTGCTAAACCAGGATCCATGGGAAATGATTGAAATGTGGTATACTAGGACTCACATTCCCAAGGTGGTGATTTAGTCCCAGTATTAGGGTTTGGATAAGACTTTGGTATCCTCTAATGATCTTTTGTAGCTTATCTCCAATCTGATATTCGAGTCTAAAACTTTGAATTCTGGCTTGTAGGTGGCTTTTCATGAAGATGTCAACTTCTTGACAACTTTTACAACTTTCTTCAATCTTGTAACTTAGTATTCAAAGGATCTTCAAGCCTCAAAATAAGAAAACATTGTATGCTTTGACACTCATGAATAAATAGGATGGCTCAATGTGAAAACAAAGTGTGTTTTTCAAGGTATATATAATAGTTATTATAAATACAAAATAGTGTAAAGTACGTTCAAAGGGGTTTTAATTAGTTCATGTGAGGTATTAACATAGGGAACACAATTCCTAATGTCTCTAAGAGAGGACCAATCGAAGAATATAAGATTTACAACTTAGGGGATGCAGTGTCTCTCATTAAGCCACTAAGAGGAATATAATATGCTAAGATATCACACCTTGAAGTAAATCAAGTGGCAATCTAATGTCATAGTAAAGAGAAAGACACAATTGTAAAGAAGTGAAAGTATACAATGAAACATGAGTTGTAATATGCAAAAGAATAATTCCAATGTATGCTCGCATTAAATAAATTGCTAAACACCATGCTAAGATACTACTTTAAAGTGGAAATGATAAATGTTAATAAAGCGGACATGAGAGCTTATTTTAAAAGCTCCCCATGCTAATTCATATACTCAAATGAAGTTATGCTTACGAAAAGGGGTTTCCAAATGAAATCCCAAATCACATTTAATGGATCCATGATTCGAGGTTAGTATGTCTCTACTACAATGTTTTTAGAGAGCTTGAAACTACTTCATCATTCCTAAATACCAAGGAAGAAGAAGAATGACAAAGAGAGCAAAAGCAAAGAAAAAAATTTAGTCAACATGGAAGAGACTTGAATAAATGAACCCAGTCATCCCCAAAAGGAAAAAAAAGACAAAGAAAAGATTAAATGTTTACGACATAGAGAAGAGTTTAGATACATATAGAGGAATGCACAAAGATAGAGATTGGATAGAATAGTACAAGGGATAACATTATGCATGTGCAATCACATAAAAGAAAAATGAAAAATAAAATAAAGATAAGACTAGTAAGGCACATGTGAGTCAACCTATTATTAGGTCATCTGCATCACAATCTTGTTCATTGTATATGAAAGGAAAAAAACTAGCCAAAGGGACAACACCAAGTGTTGAACTAGGGAAAGGCTATCTAATTCTTGCCCCACTACGTGTAAGACAAGAATGGGGCAAGGTAGGTGATGAGAAAGAGCTCCTTGCATTTTGAAATGATTTGCAATGAATGACATGCATGTAATAGTGATAATATTATGATCCTACAACTATTACATGAAAAGGGGTGAAATGCATGCCTTAAGGGATTATTTCTATGATATCAAACTTTTTAAATATTTGTTTTAAAGCATTGAACTCATCAGTATTGTGTCCAAGAACTCTATGATATTGAAAATGTGATGCTTTTGTGTTCTTAGGATTTGGTTTTCTATTTTCTCACATGGGAAATAATGTAACAGGTCCTTGAGTTAAAATTATGTGTAGGGTTCTTTCAGTTTTAGATGGTGGACAAAGAAATTTGAGTTTCTTTAGTTTGTAAGGCCTTCCTTGCTTGCTAGATTAACCAACTTGTTCAGGAGGATGACCTATGTTGATCCAATCATCCTTATCATCGCTACAAGGAAGTGGTTGTTCTTTAGGAAGGAGGAAACTTATGTTGAGAGGAGGATCTTGATATCCTATGAATTTGGTATCTTCAGTTGGTATTTGCTCTAAGAGTTGATGAATTTCATGTTTAGTTGTTGTATCACATCCTTGTTTGCTTAATATTGTGAATCCTTTTCCATATGTCTCCTCTAGGTTGATAGGAGTGTTGGTCACATTACTAACATAATATTCTTGAATGTTTACTTGATTAGAAGTGCTAGGTCCACGTATTGTAGGGAGCTTAAGATCAATTTGTGTCTCAATTTTAGAATGTAGAAGACCAAACATCTCTAGTTGTGTTGGTTGTTTCACGGATGGATGAAAGGATACATTAGACTCAAGGTTGTTAGGACAATCATTTATGAAATTGTTCATGATGTCATCATCTTCTCCAATGATGTCAAATTCATGAGGAGGACAAGCATTAGGAGTTGATTGAGCATGAGTGAGCTCAATTTCATTAGGGTCATTTCCAAAAGCACAACTTGACACCTCCACTAATGAATTGAAGGAAATCCAAAGCTTACCGAAACACATATCCATTATGAAGTGTAATGCAATGACCAAGAATGAAATGTAATTTTTAGATTCTACACAGAGTGGTTTATTGATTACACTATGCAACAATTTGGAAATGAAATTTTGTAAATGCAATTTTGAAATTAAGCAATAGAAAAAATGAACTGAATTAAGCTAGGTCTAATGAAATGAATGAAACAAAAACTCTGTAATCTGAAATAGGGATCTAACAATAGAAAAAAAAAGTACAAAAACAAGGTTTTTAATGTTGTAAAACACAGATTTAGGTCTAATACAAGACTAAATCACCTAGAAAGGCATATGAGTCCCAATTAGGGTTTTTGAAAGGTTCAAACAATGAATAATAGTCAACATAGAATGCCCAGAAATTAGATAAAACAACCTATATCAAGACTAAATTACACAAAGGCATGAATGAGTCACAAATTAGGGTTTTGACACTAAATTTGGAAAATTTTGAGTGAATGTTAAGGTTTTTGGTTTGTATGTTGTCTTGACTATGTGCAATTACAATTTTTTATGAAACTAGATGATTTTGAGATGAAAAAATTTAACCTATATGCACTTTTCACTAATGCAATATTTACAAGCCCTAAATGCAAATTAACATTTATGCAAGATCTAATGCAAAGTTAATGTAAGCTAGAACTACGACTGAAATATACTGCTAATTAGAAATAAGGTCTCCAAAGGTTAGGTTAACCAAAATTAATTAAAGGAAATAGGGTGCTCCACCTTTTAGGAGATGGAATTCACATAAGGGGGGTCCTCCTTTTTCACTCTTAGTCCATTCAAGGAAAACCTAGAGATATCAACCTAATGATCCAATTATGAAAAGATATTGTTAGAAGGTCTCCTTGGGTGTGATTGAAATGGGGGTTCACCACTAATAAAATTATTAGAAAGAAGGAAATGTAAGTAATATGCAAATCTAGCTAAGTAACCTAGGAAAAGAAACTTAAAATTATAATAATAAATTATGGATAAACAAAGAAGTACTTAGAATATTGGAGATGCATGAAACAAGGTCTATAATCCCAAAATTATGACTTTTGATGTGAATTGGCACTCACATTCCAGACTGGGTAATTTAGTTCTAATTTAGGGTTTTGGGCTGAATCTAGAATCTACAACTGGTAAACCAAGATCTACAGGAAATGACTGAAAAGTGGTATTGGGACTCATACACCCAATGTAGTGATTTAGTCATAGTATTAGGGTTTTACTGAAACTATAGTATCATGTAATGATCTTCTATTCTTTTCTCATGTCTGATATTTGAGTCTAGAACTTTGAAATCTAGCCTATAGGTGACTTTTCATGAAGATGAAAACTTCTTAAAAACTTTGACAACTTTCTTCAATCTTGTAACTTAGTCTTTAAAGGATCTTTAAGCCTCAAAACACATAGATCTACAATCACACATGTAGAGGGAGAATAATGTTGTTTTATCAATGGATAGGGGTTTTCCTTGGTCAAACCCCATTTTGGTAAGCAATCCTTGAAATAAAATGAAATAGAATGAAGGTATGATGAATGAAAAAATATGCTATGTTGCAAGTCACCAACCCTTGGAATAAAGGATACAATCTGTATGAAATGGATAACATGAATGTAGATCTTGACTCTTGATTTTATATTATGAATCTTGACTTTACTGCTTGCTTGAACAATGAAAACCTACATCATAAATGTTAGCTCAAAAACACACATGGTACATGATGACTTTGACATGATGCTTGAATCTTGAATATAGTTCCAAAATGCTTGATAATTAGCTCTTCAATTCTCTTCAATTTTCTTGTAATGCTCTTGTAATACCAAGATTGCTAAATGAATTGTAAAACTGCTAGTAGAAAATATCTGAAATAACCTAGTAATTTGTAGACATCTAAAATATCTGATTGATATCACACACTTTCGATCTGATCTACTAACATAGCCTCATCACGGAATTATCCCTCTATATCTAACCATTTAATAAAATAGGATTATTTGATTAAATTCATCACAACTCTCCTTTTTAATTAAATAAATCCGATTTAATTAAAATCATTGTCTTATTAATGAGTGCTAGGTGTTTCAAATAATACCATATCTTTATTTAATTAAATAATCCATATTGTTTGATTAAATTTCTAAAATTCATCTAATTAAATTAAATAAATCAAACATTTATCTAATTTAATCTAACATCACCCCCTTTGGTTAAATAAATCAAAAATATTTATTTAACTAAGTCTAAATCATTATTTTCTCATTTTGAGTTATTTAAATCCTAAAATCTAAGTCAAAATGGTCAAATCAACTAACATCATTTAAATTAATCAAATCATGATAATGTTAATCCTAATCACTCAATCCTATAGATTTTGCAACTTGCACAATTAAATCATTTATTTGATTTAATAATTCTCTATTTACTTTCAAAATGGCATCAAAAAGGGAATATTCCTCCAAGTTTGAAATCTCCCCCCAAATAGACTTGTCCATCCAACAAAGCATTTAAAGCTCTTACATTGTCTCTTACATGTCTCCCACTTGGAATTTAACTCATCTTTCATCCCCCCTAAACATGTCATCTCATCAAATTCAAATTTCAAACTTCCACATTGATCAAAATGTGCTCAAGCTTCCTCCATTCACAAGTTGAAAAGTGGCACCTTGCCATTGGTTGAATGTTAGTCCCACATTGCTCTATTTTGACCATCTCTTCAACTTAGCATTCTATAAATGAAGAGCTCCTCTCCTCATTTGATCATCCACCAATTGAGTAAACTTACTATACTCAAATTTAGAGCAATCTTCATCCATACTTTTGAATCCATAGCTAGGTTATGAAGGTTTTTTTCATGGAGCACACTTGAATCTTCAACAAAGTGGATCACCATCACCATTCATCATAAAATCTTGCAAAGGAGTTGGGAAAGGGCCAATTTCCACATCAAATTGGCACCAACTCCCCCATAAGATCAAGAGTTTGCATGTTCTCAATAGGATTTAGCTTATTTTCATCTTCTTTCATTGTGTTCTTGTTTTATTTCTATTTTGAATATGGTTAAATGGATTTTATGGGGAACCTCTATTCTAACTTGCATTTGATCTTATTAATGTGTTCATTTGTTGTGTTCTTTGCAGGTATTAGGATCTAGGTGCGGTTCTCGAAAACCTGCTACTTAAGCTTCATTGCTTGAGGATTGAGGGAAACCAAAAAATATACTTTAAAATTATCAACATCTGAGAAAAGAGAAAGGAAAAAAATATGAAAATGAGCTAAATCAGCAAGGGTGATTCAAGTATATCTACCGGGGCTATAGACACATGACTGGCAGTAGAGAAATTCTTAGTGAGAATGAAAGGTATCTCTGTCAGGGCTATAGACACCTATCTAGTAGCAGAGCTATGCCCAGGATATCACTGCACGTTGGAAATGTAACTCACAACTATGTAGCTTAGGTAGAGTCTATTTCACTTTGATCATGACAATGCTTATGGAGGGGAATGAATCATTTGCACACACAAACATATTTTAGTTTCTTCTCAGACCTCTGTGATGTTCCAATTTTGATTAGGTTGCACTTCTTAGATTGCTTTGAATGAGCATAAACCTCATATTTTGGGTATTTGGAGGGTTACATGTTTTAAAATGCTTAGAGCATTTTCCCAGCCGAGTCACCATTTGTTATGCCTTGCATACACGCCCCAAATTTTCACTTGGAAAATTTAGGGACCCCTTCTATTTTCTTTCATTTCACTGGTTTGTTTTGTCATGTTTTATGCTTTGTTGTTCTCATTTCATCTTTTCCCTCTTCGCTTGTTTCAATTTTTGTCTATCATTTTATGTTTACTATCATTTCTTGTCATGTCTTGGAGTTGTTCACAACTTCCACACCTTAATTTTTTTCCTTCTCAGGATCGATCTTCAGAACGAAACCTGAACTTGTCCTCAAGAGAGTGTCCACGTTTTGGGTGTTGTTCTGAGTCTGATCTTTGCTTGCTTGTCATCTTTGTTTTGTCAGAATCGGGTTTTGGATCAAAATCGATGCCGAACACCTTTTGAGGTTTCAAGTTCTGGTTCCATCCTAACTCTGATCTTTGATTCCTTTCTATTTTGTTTGTTTGGTTTGGATTCAGGTATCAAACTAGAACCAGAACAAGGAACCTTTCCAAGGTTCCTGTTCTTGGTTTCATTATGTTCCTGATCCCCACGTCCATTGTGCTTTTTGTCTTTCAAGTTTAGATTTTGGACTGGAACCGACACCTTGCACTTTTTAAGGTTCACATTATGTGTTCGTACCTGATCCTGATCCCGACTTTGCTTTCAAGTGTTGTTTTGGTTCAGGTGCCTCACCGATTCCTGACCCCGATCCCCTTCTTTTGTCACATTGTTTGCATTTCATCTTCATCTTTCATTCGTTTGTTTTGGTTGTTTTCATTGTCTCATTTGTCCATCTTCATCCTCATCTCCCCGTATCGTTTTCACATTGCATGTCTTATTTTTGTGTCTTTAGAGTCTTAAAAATACAAAAAAATCAAAAATCTTAAAAATACAAAAAGTCAAAAAATACAAAAAAAATCAAAAAGTGCAAAAAGTACAAAAATACAAAATAAATGAATAAATATTTTACTAAAAGATTCAAGTTTTGAAAGATTTAAAAAATTAAATAAATAAAATTTTAATTAATTAAGATTTTAAAATAAATAAAGATTAATTAATTAATCTTTCAAATTTTAAAAATGAGATTTAATAAAGTAGTATTTTTTAACTTTTAAAAAGATCTATAAATTCAACAATTCAAAAATTTAAAATTGTAAATATTAAAATACAAAAAATATTAAAAGTCGAAAATAAATAAATAAGTTTTAAAATCAAATTTATTTTAAAAGTTTAAAATTTAAAAGGTTTGAATAAATAAAAATCTTTTTATTTTAAAAACAAATTTTTATTGTTTTAAAAATCATAAAATCATAAAAAAGAAAAACAAAATAGAAAATAGAAAATGTTAGAAATGCAAGGGTTAGGAATTACCTATTCCCGCTCCTGAGCACAAAGGAGTAAAAAAAAATTAAAGAAAGATGTATTTTTGGGTCAGAGGAAAACATTAAGGGAGAAAATTAAAAATGTCTTATGTTGGGAAATATCCCGAAACCGAACCCTGCCACTCGCAAAATAATCTTCCTTTAGAAATTGAAATCGGGTAAGATGTTGCAAATGGGTAAAAAGAAGGGTAATATGCAAGGTGAAGACCTACTCCTGAAACCCGAACCCGATTGATCATTTCACAATTTGGGTTCGGGAAGAAAATTGGTCCAAAACTCAAAATGTTTTAGGTGCAGGTGCATTCTTGATTCCCGATCCCGCACATAGTTGGATGTTGAACTTTGCACAAGCGCTGAAACTTTTCAAGCAAAATGTTTGAGATCAGGTTTCATCCCCATTCCCGAACTTCGAACTTGCACAACATTCCAAAGGGGTCCGAAAAGTTATGGTTCCCGAGTAGTTTCTTGTTATGATCCTGTGTAGAATGAAGACACATAAAGGCAAATGGTGGAAGTATGGCGCGCAATTTGGTTTGGAAAAAAAAAATAGAATGACTAAATGAAGCTCTCATCTCATGGAATGCAATAATTGAAGTGCACACAGGGTGCTTCAAAGAAATGGAATTTCTGATATACCAAGGTCGCGGATTTTTCACAAATACACCCAAGGAAAAGGCTTTAAAAACCTCAAACGAATATGCATAGGGGCTTTTGAACAGACCATGACCATCTATCAAAGCACTGTGAACTATTTGACGGGATTTTTTAGAGGAATATGGGGTCGTGAATTGATATAAGTTGTGGGGCATGCATAAAGCGAATTGAAAGCTTTAAGTCCAATAAATCTTCCTTGGTAATACAATGCATGCAAACTGTAGACACATAAGATAGAGGCACTCGAATTGTTTGGAGGAATGCCTCAGTTGAATCGGCCCAAGGAAATGTGATCTCGTAAGAGCATCATTGATTGCTAGTCGATGCACAAAAAAATTATTTGTCAAAGAGGGTTTTTGAGGAAAATCTTTCAAAATGATGTAATCGGCTTGTGGCATCTTCTTGGGTAAAAACATGAAAAATGTGAAATCATAGACAAGAATAATGAAACATTTGATAGCCGCTTCAAAGAGAAGTCGTCTCCTGGGATGAAGACAATCATTGCGAATATGCACAAAATAGATCTGTTTCCAAGTCTTTAGAAACTTTGAAGTGAACGTAGTATGAGCAAGCATCAATATGGCATATGAATTGTTTGACATAATGAATCAGAAAGATGTCATGTTATGATATGAATAGATGGCAAAATTCTAGGGAATACACACAATGGGATTTGGTGAAAATGATTTTAAAACCTTCAAACAAAATGCCTCACTGAAATGTGGTCTCATGGATGCTGCACCAAAGGAGAATGGTGGAAGCAAAGACATTGTAAATGAACTGTTTGATAAAATGCCTTGCTGAAATTTTGTTTCAAAAATGTTTGACAAAAAGCCTCGATGAGATCCCACTCTCATGGAATACAAAGTGCATGGGCTATGCACAAAGGTTTCTATAGAAGTGTTCTCTCATGTAATGCCATGTCCACGGGTATAATAAGATATTATAATATGTTGTAGTTGTAGTAGCCATCATCAACATGCAAAGTGAGGAAGCTAATACGTGTTCTTAGATACATGGTTTGGGGACGGATTGGTGGCAGTCTTGCTAATGAAGATAAAGCTATTGAATACAATGTGGTATGAGTTTCTCATCATAATTAAATTCCAAATACTATTGTGAGGATAGAAAGTGTGGAAGCATTGAAAAACCAAATGCCTCAATGGTTTCAATGAAATGTTGCAAGATCAACACAAAATGGATCTTTCGAAATTCTCAAATAATGCATGAAAAATATGGGAGCATACACAACACATGTGAACTATTGGTAGATTGCCTAAAAGAAATGTGGTCTCATGGCTTACCATGATTACAAGATTTGTACAAAATGGATTGGCACAAGTAATGTGATAAAATTTGGAAGCTAAGAAACAAGATGCACCAGTGTCTCAACATAATGCCTCAAATAAAATGTGGTTTCACTGAATGTTGCAAGGAGATTTTATGACATGGAATGCAATGATTTCAGATCTTGTATTAAAAATATTTGTTTGAAAAGGGGCATTCAAAACTTCCAAATAAATGCAATTGGCAGTTGAAAATCCAAGTTCCATGCCATTGCGAGCGTCCTGTGAAAAATGAGAGTAAAGGGAAATTCAACTATTATAAATTCACACATCCAAATTGATCTGTGAAGAACAAGGTTGAACGGTCTCATGATGGGTAGGTAAATGAAATAGTGTATAAAGGAGAACCCAATTATTCAAAACCTCAAGCCTACCAAATGGGCCCCTTTAGGTGTAAATATTCATGAGCAAGAGATGGACTTCTTTGGGGCTATGTTTGGTGACAAAAGTGAACATGTCAATATAAATATGGGTCAATTCAGTCCAGGAGTTTACGCAGATATGGGTGGAAGGATTAAAAGGTTAATAACTAGTTTAGATCCCTCAACGTCTGTAAGATTGCTTGACAATGGAAATAGAAGTCCTAAACATTCCTTTTTTTTTTTCTTTTCAAGTGGTGATCATGAGGATAGAAGTAGGGTTGAAGCACGAGGAATGGAGAAATTATGCCAATCCTCATAGTTGCTATTTTCCCTGGTGGAGATCTATGCAAAGTGAGGGCAATAATTGCAAACAGTGCACAGAGGAGGTATGTTGAAAGGCTTAAAATATTCAAGCAAATGGAGAAGCAAGCATAGACAAAGCAGTAAACTATTCTCAAAAGGGCACCAAGAGTTATGGATTTTGAAGATGATCCAAATTGTGGCCTAAGAAAACTTTCAAGCTTCAAACTCAATGGATTCAAAACTGATTAAAGAATTCTTTAAAACATAAAATCCTTTTGGGGAGGAGAAATAAGGAAGTTTGTGCAGTATGAATTGGTTGATTTTATAAGTTAATAATTAAAATACATCAATTTAGTCAAAATGGATTCATACATGTTTTAAATTACTTGATTCTTGCAAATTAAATATGGATGAATTAATTTTGTTCTTTTGATTTTTTGGAAGAAATTGTCCAGATTCAAAAATGGTGCCAGAATGTTGAACATACATGAATACTATTTTAGTGTTATTTTAATAACATTAATTTACAAGATTTTATTATTTCAATTATGAAATTAAAATTTCATTATATTTATTTAATTGAAATAATTTTAAATTGTTTAATTCTTTAGAAATAATTATTTGATTAATGATTTTATGGATTAATTAAAGTGTTCTATGTGAATAGGTACTTTTGAAGAATGGGAGAATAATAAATCAAAGTTGATTTGGTGAACTCATGTGTAAAAGGGAAATTTGTTTTTGCAAATCATGTCAAAAAGTAACTCAAAGTTGGAATTGAAAGTTGGAACTTTTGAACTAAAGCAAACTAAAATCAACCATAGTCAAAAAAGAGTTGAAACTGAAAGTTTTTTTGTGAGGATTGATTGTATGCACGAGAAAAGCTACAACTTTTGATGTATCAGTTTTGGAGGGAATAATGTAATCAAGTAGCTATAAATTGTCAAATGAAGCTCATTTAAAGGGGTTAGATTTTTAGGAAAAGAGTTAGACATTTTGTTTTAGAGCTGATTACAGTTTAGCAATAGGATAGATGATATAGTTTTTTATTTTCTTAGTTTAGATGAGGTAATTTTAGGATATTGGTTTCTGTACATTGGTAAATTTTCTATAATTTGTAAATGTTGTTTATTTGTTTTATCGTAGTAGAAATAATCAGATTCAAACATGTCTTGAGTTATACTCTAGAATGATTTTTCATTGTGTTAATCATTTTATTTGGAATTCTTTGAGGAATGAAGTTTTATCCTTTCTTTTGTTTGAAATGGTGATTTGTGATTTGTTGTTGAAGTTTGCATTGTGAATGAATGTTCAAATTTATATTAATTACATGTTGACCTATTTTATAGTTTAGTTTAGGAATTCCTAGAAGAGTAACAGTTCTGGTTAATTAGATGAATCAACATTCTTTTCTTTCTTGCATCCTTGATCTATCTTTTGTCTTTTTTTATTCCCCGGTTAGAGTAGGTTTAGATAGAAGTTTGATCTTGCAGCAACCAAAAAGCTCAATAACCTGCAACCCCCTTGAACATTACATCCTCATTGATCACTCAACAAAACAACAACATTGTGACCCAACATCTAGAACCTTGGAAGATGATCGGTTTAATGATCGTTTGTCTTTTTCAGGAGAGGTAAGGTGATTACATATTGCCTTCATGTTGATGTGCCAATTTTTCCATCAACCATACCTTAATGGATGGAGAAGGTTGTGCCCAAGATTCACCACTAGGCTCATTGAGTGACTCCAGAGTGGTGATGAACGAAGTCAGGGTTGGTTCCATCACTAGGACAAAACAAGCCAGCGCTGGACCACCATTTGGAGAAGGTTGGATCCTCTCACGTCCTCCATTGCTGGAAAGACCACCCTCCACCTTCTGCTTTGTCAAGGGATGTGAACTCCCCACAGATGAGGCAAGAGGTGTAGAGGAGGAGGAGGAAGAGAAAATTGCAACCAATACCACTGAAGTATTTGGCATATCTGTGTGTTTCAAGAAAGGAGGGAAATCTAGAAGGGACATCAACAAGGGTGGCTCCACCGAAGGAGCAATAAACACTTGCACCTTTTTGGGGTCAGGCACATTCATACTCATAGTGGAAGTCAGAAGTGAGACTAAAATAGATTGAATGGAAGTAGAGGGGAGAAGAGAGGATGCATTAGGAGGCCCTAGAGTAGGGGCAGTCATCTCCTCTTTCTTCCTTCGCAAGGCAGCCTGCTAAGCCACTAGAGACTTTCGTTGGAACTTGCGTTCACGCACAAGGATATTTTTGTGACTCTTCAAGCTAGAGACTAGAGGTTGCGAAGGATCAAAAGACTCTCACTTAGCCATGGGAATGTCCCACAACTGTTTCCAATGGAGGAATAGACTCCTGGATGGGAGTAGGAAGAGTAGGTTCAAAAAAACTAGGGGGAGTCGACTCTAGCGCCTTAGTAATGAGCCTCTTCCCATTTACTTCCTTGGGAGTAGAAGTGGTGGGAGGCTATAGAGGCTGAGATGTGGAGGATTCCCCATGGGGACCTTTTCCCTTTCCATAAAAGTAGTAC
>VDFB02371605.1:20493-55478 GCA_007258455.2 Sequoia sempervirens | reverse complement strand
TGACCAACAGAATTCATACCACTATTCACCATTATGCTGAAGGCTTCAGCATCTCATGCATTTCAAGGATTTGACAAGACCTGCAATTGCAACTCCCCCTGAGTCAATGCATCTTCTTTAGTTACCAGAGGACTCATCTACACCATGATGAGGTACAAATTCATTCTTCACTTCATTTTCATCCTTCTTCTACCAAAAAATTTTCATCTCCTTTTGTTGACTAATGGCAGGCCTCTTTTGAGGAGCTAAAGATCTTACACTCTTTCCATTACAAAATTTTGCAATGTGTCTTGGTTTATTGCAATTGTAGTAGATGGTACTAGCTTGCAAAGGAAAATTATTTCTTCTTGATCTCCAATCAGCAACCTTATGATCAAACTTGTTGCATGCGTAGCAGTAGCCATAGAAGGATTGAGAGGTCATAGCATTATTCCTTGTTAGCTTACTTCTACATTCATTAGCTTTGTGGCCAATTTCGTTACAAGCATAGCATTGACCATAAAATAATTGAATATTCATAGCATTGTACCTTGAAGGTCTGAAAGAGTTTTGACTCATCATGCTTCTACATTCAACTGCCTTATGATTGAACTTATTATAAGAAAAGCAATTACCATTGAACCTAGTGAGAGAAGTTTGTTTAGGAGTAGGAAAAACCAAGTTCGGATTTCTCTTTTGAGGGTTTTTGAGAATTAATTAACTCATCAATAATTTTAGAGCCTCCTCTCAATTTTAGACCTTTTTCAATTAGTTCTTTAGCTTTTTCAAGTTCTTTTCTCAGGAGTACAATCTCTTCCTCAAACTTTAAGAATTCAACACTTTTTCCATTGATGTTGATATTCAAGCAATCCTCAATCTTTTTTCCTTCTTCAACCTTGATTTTTAAACTCTAAATCAAATCTTCAACTCCTTTGGCTTTCATTTCAAATTCACTTCCACCTTCTATTTGAGCTTTTAGTTTGCTAATTTCTTCCTTTGATTCTTTAGCTTTTACCTTCAATTTGTCAATTTTCTTTTTTGACTTTTCCAACATGAATTCATATTAGATATTTTGTAGTCTTGCTTCATCTAGATCTTCAAGAGAAGACAAGAGTTCTCATTCAAAATCTACTTCACAATCTTTTGAATTGATGTCCCAACCTTCAGGTTCCATTGATCCAAGATCTAATTCTAGAATTAAAATATCATTGATTTTTGCAACAAACCCCATGTGTTCAAAAGCAAGATCAACCTTAGTTAGTAAGCTCCTTGAGGCACTTGGCTCTGATACCAATTTTTTAACACAATGATGTGCTGAGAGGGGGGTGAATTTGCATATCTTAAAACTTAACCATTTCCATTTGTAGATTAACAACACATCACAAAATTGAAAGAATAGAAAAGAACACTTGCATCACATGAACACACCAAGATTTTTACATGGAAAACCCAATGAGGGAAAAACCACAATGAGTATTAACTCACAATATATGTAGCTCACTACTAATAAGAATTACAATGTTTAAGGCTCACTTCCTATGGACTTGTAGATTAAGGTATATAGCCTTAGATCAAGATACAAAAGGACCTGATGAGACTTACTATCTTAGATTAGGATACATGATGAATATAATAAAAATTTGATTATGAAATGCACTTTGGGAAAGCATATAGCATATGTTGAAGCTACAGTCACTATTTCACACGATTTTTCCTTTACATTGATTTCAGAAACTTCATCTCTTTTATTCTACTCTATCACAAATCACTATTAATCACCACCCTCACAAAGGAATTTGATCTTCTATATATATCCTTCACAATATCACAAAACACTAATTAAGTCGGATCCAAGGTGACAGTTGATGTAATAATTGATATTGTATGGGTCGGCTCTAAAACACATCCAAAATCAAAGAGTTTTAGTTGCAAATCAACATACGCTATGTCAGGGCCCAAATAAATCACAACACATTCTTCAAGGAAGAATCAATTGATCAAGATCAACCGTAGAGAAGGAAACAAGTCATGTCAGCCCAAATCGTATTAATACCATCAATACTCTCACTGTTTCACTTTACACAGCTAGGGAGTTACAAAATCATCATGTGGATTGAGATGTAGGTGCTATAGATCATGCACAATATTCATTCAACCTTTTCCTTAAGTATCTAATCATAAAAAAAATTCACAAGAGGAGAAACCCACAAAATAAACTGAAACAAAGCAACACAAATAGACTATAGCAAGTTGTCATTCAAAAATTGAACTTGCAAACCATCACAACACTTGATACTATTAAGTAGTATGTCATGAACACCAAAGAACATGTTCATAGAATTAGAATACCAATACTTCAAATTTAGTGGAATGTGGATTATTCTAGTAAGCCTACAACAACATAGTATTGTGCTAGAGCACAAACTAGAACACTATTATTTGTAACTTTCACTATAGAAGGTATGATATCTTGATTTCTTAGATGTGGCACCTTCACAATTCAATCACCTTTCCTTTAGAATTTCAAGACAAGACACTTCACTATGGAAGAATGTGGATCAACATAACATGACTCTGCCTTAGAGTCAACCCTATGAGTATTTAGAAAAACTTCTACATATGCGGTACATCAAACTAATATGATATCAATATAAACACATTATGGGCTTATTTGAACATGACTATCATCCTTTGCATCATACTTGGTCACCATGTTGAACATTATTCTTCCCCATGGAGCTCTACAAACTTGCCCCAACTGATATTGCATAATAATAGCTATCTCCAGAGAATGTGCATACTTTGAATCATCACATTTGACATCAACGACACCCAATATTGGGTTGACATCAATGACAACACTTATTTCCAACACTAGTTATGGATGATCTATAGTGGTTGGGTGTCACGGACAAAATATTGGATTATGATTCTTATGTTGTATGACTGTTTAGACATCTTGAGTTCTATTATTAGGAGATGGTTATATTCATGTGATTGGATATGTTGATCCTTGGTTTAGAGTATGTTTGGTATTGTGTCTTGGTTTACTCTTGATGATAGCTTAGAGTTTTGACATGATACATGTTCTCTTGAGATGAGGATGTGTGCATTGGTGCACGTGATATCCTAGGAGGAGATGTTGGAACATTATGTCACATGATGTTTTCCTATTTCCATGGTTATACTTTTGACATTGATCTAGATGGTTCTCTTGGTATTGATTATATTGGTCATTTTATTAGGAGCTTTGTAATAGTGGTGTGTTGTATTTGGAGCTTAGCATGGATTGATTGTTTGTAGGTGCTCATGGATACTTGGAGATAGAGGCAAGGTTGTATTTCTCTTGAGTTTAGAGACATTTGTTGAGACAGTTACTCTTTGGAGGTTTTAGCAAGAAAACCAAGGATCATTTCACCTAGATATGGATGTGAGTTCATGATGGACTTGAGATGAGATTATATTCTTGGAGAGAGTCATGATGACTCAATTATCCTAGAGGATCATTCTCATTACCAACTCCTTGTCTACTCAATGGTTTCTCATCTAAGAGGTATTTTCCCATTATTATTTTCAAATAAATTATGTTTTATGATTTTTCTTCTCATAGATATGGACCTTGATTTATGAATAGTTAGTTATAGAAGGTTCATTTGAGGGATGTTTAGAATGATTATCACCTTATGCATATGAGTTGTTTTATGATGTCATTTATGAGGATCATAGGAGATGTTTTATTGGGTTCTTTCATAATTTGGAAATGGATATTTTGAGTTTGATCTTCCTTGGTTAAAGAGGATTAAATTCATGTTGGTTTATATGATACACATGTTTCATTTTATCTATGAGATTGAGTGGTTGGGTGTTATTGAGGCTTTTCACTTGGGGTTGTAAGGAGATCATACTTGACATAGTGTAGCACTTTGATTTGTTGGTAGAAGGAAATGATTCCCTTCTTTCTATAGCTACTTTCTAGAGGTTCATGTTCATATGATTTGGGAGAGTTATGGTGATATGTTATGAGAAAGTATGTAATTATTTACATTGCGTGTGTGAATAATTGTGATTTTTCTTGGTATTACATGGCTTTGATCATTTACCACACCTTGGTTTGAGTGTTTATTGGTATACTTGATATGCCTTGATCTATTTTCAATTTTGATATTGCCCTTGTAGTGGGAGTTCTTGGATGTGTATGTTCTTCATTAATAGGTTTTATATAGGGAGCTTTTGATTGTGGTTTATGGGTTGCATATATTGTTGGCATGAGTTTACTAATGTTGTTGATACCTAGGAGGTATACATGGTTGGATGTATTAGCACTTATTTGTGGGTCTTATTTCCATTTATGTGGTATTTTACCTTTGATAGCAACTTGGAGGCTTTTTTATCACTTGGATTTGATGCTTGTATTCTTTGGATTGGTGCATCTTCACCTTGGAATGTTCCTTTTCTTCCATAGGTGGAATGTTGGGGGATGAGAGGAGTTATTTCTTGAGATAGTGCTCACTTTGGTTTTATTGCAAGTATCTTGATGGATCACAAGAGTATGCTAGAGATTCATATGGTTTCATGTATGGATATGATTATGTATTTCATTGATTGACCCTTATTCAATGTATACAAATAGTGGGAGAATGTTATGAATAGGTGTTTTACACATTGGCTAACATGGATTATTTTATTATGTAAAATAAATAAATATTTAGTTGTGGTGCATCTAGGAGATTTGTTTAGCCACGTTAGACATTTATTTGGGGTCATTTGTAAAGTTGTATGTAATATTGGGCTAGTTATTTTATGTATGGGAGACATAAAATAATTAATTATTATTTGGAGAAAAGTATATAATAATATGATAAAAAAAATTAAGTGAGAGGTCAATGGTTTTGTGTTCTCATGGTTTTGAGGCACATGTTTTTATCTTACCACTTGGTTGTATTTGTGTGAGCTTGAGTCTATATAAGAAAACACATGTTTAGTGGTTAAGGTTGGTCGAGTGAGTGGATTTCCATAGTATTGAGTCTTATTCTAAGGAGTACATATTTGAATCATGGCATGGATGTTTGGATTCATGATTTTACACATGGAGGATGCATAAGAAAGGCTTGATGTTTCATAAGTGTTCATGGAAACTCTGTAAGTGCATTGTAATGTTTTATTGCTAAATAATACATGGAGTGTGGTTGCTTTCGAAGGCTATTTTTTTTCCCTCTTGAGGGTTTTCATAGGGTATATCTTGTGTTATATTGTGGCTCTTATATTTTATATTTGCATTATAGTTATTTTGTAAGCTTTCATACATGCTTTTCTCTCATGGGGATATGTAGGAAATGGATTAAATATTTTGGGTATTATGCATTATTTGCTTTAACATAGATGTGATAAAAAATATGAAAATAAGTGTTCATTCCCTTTAATAAATTGAAGTGTGCCTAGATTAGTGATAAAATTATTTGTCTTCAACAAGCATCCTACAACAAATGATTAGTAGTTTTTTTTAATTTTTGACTTGGACAAGTGATTTCAACTTGTACAAACAAGGGGTTAGACAATAAAATGATTGGTGACACCGACAAGTTGGAGAATGGTAGAACCACCAAAATACAAAGTGTATACATTGAAATCTATACATATACATTGAAAGATGAAAAATTCAAAAAATTATTCATAGTGCAGAACCACCAAGTTATGTCACACATACGTCAAATGATAATACATGATTATGCATGAGAAAAGAACCATTCAAGTATAGACAAGATAGAATGATTTGAAATTGAATATGCCACAATATGATCCCTACACAAAAAATAATAAATGTTACATGAAAAATTAGTTAAGGTTATTTAAGAGGATATTTTGGTAGCATGTCCCCTTGTAAAATAGATTTTTGAGAGAAAATTAAATGTTATTTTTATTATGCCAATATTGGCATGGTGTGATGGTTTAAAGGTGGCATTGTTGTTCTTTCCACCAAGGTTCAAACCCCATTGGGTGGTATTGTTAAGTAGTGGTATTGGGGATGAGGTCCCATTTGTGACCTTACCAATTCATAGCTCTGGGTCAAAAGCGTTTACCCCTTGAATAAAAAAAATATTATTTGTAACACCCCTCCATTTTGTTCTTTTGATCGAACAATGTTTGTGATGTATGCGTTTACCTTGTTAGCATTTTGGTTATGAACTTGGTTACTTTTGACCGCTAATTGTTAAGCGATGTAAACATTATGTTTTGGTGTGATGGAATTTTATTTGGTCATTATTATTATTGCATGTCATGGATTACATTAGCATGTATGTGAATTAACGATGCTTTACACTTTCGAATTATATCATGGATTTTAGATGTTTCAGTTAGCTATACTGTATTGGTGAAGGGGACGAGATCACATCACTCGCATGCGAGCGCCCGACGATTCCGCGATTCCCTTTTTCACGGTGTGTTTTAATATATTATATGCATGTTTCGACACTCATATTGTGTACAGGATGCAGGTACAGGACATCGACTCCACCTGGTTTCACAGGTTTGAGCATGTCCATCGACCAACGGTATCAATTGGGAGATAGTAACTAGGTTTTTTGTGTCAAGTCATCAACCTAGTCATAGTGTGTCGTCGGGTTGTTAGTTGGGATAAGTTAATTTCTTTGTTGCCTCTTCCCTCCTTGCTTGCGTATTTAAATTTGCAAGATAAATGGTGTTTGTTTTATTTATTTACCAGTCAAAATAAATAAATGAGTGCTTATTAATTAATTAGTTAATTTAATTCAATCAATAAAATAATCTAATCATGGATTAGATTTATTTATTGATAAAGTAAATTAAAATGTTGTGTTAGCATTATTAAATACTGAGATCAAATCAAAAAATAGAAATTACCTTGCATTCCTTTTTGAAATAAAATTAAAAATGATTTTTATGTTGCTAGTTTCCTCCTTGGCCTTGTATTTAAAATTGCAAGTTAAAAGTGATTAAATGGCTTTTGAAATTTATAAATGATGATTGTTTTGTCTTATTGAGATGTGGAAAATTAGTGATTAATTAATTAATTTAATTTAATTAATAAAATAATCTAATTTTGAATTAGATAAATTTTATTGACTGATTAAATTAATAGGGATAAATTAAATCAATTTAGCCATGTTGGCATCATTAGATATTTGGATTAAATCAAAAATTAGAAATATGTTTTATATTTTACTCCTAGAAATAAAGTTGAAAAATAATGTTATTATGAATTATTGAATTATATTTTGTTAAAAGAAATTTATTTGGGGTTAAATAGATTTTTATTTCAGTAAAGGATATGCAAAATTTGCAATTTGAAATAGAAATTGTTTTATTAATTTGCAAAAATAAAATATTTAGTTAGCAATAAGTTTTGGTGGGTGAGTTCAAAATTAGGGGTTTGACAAATTTGGGGGAGAAAATTGCGTAAGGTAATTCATTTTATTGGGGAATTTTGAATTTTGAATTTTGGAGAGCAAAACTTGGATGGAAATTCTTGGTGAAAATTGTGAAGAAAAGATTGGAGAAATTTGATGAAGCTAGATATAAAAAAAAAAGGAAAGATCTCCATTGAAGGATTTGAAGCTTGGAGAAAACATAAGGTGCAATTTCTTTTAATTCTTGTGCAATTTTTTTATTTGAAAATCTTGTTTTTGAATTAGTTCAAATTGGTTATGGAGTTCAAGTTTTGATTTAGAGGAAAACCCATAACAAAATCTCCATTCAACTTGAACAAAAGAATTCTCAACATATTGTGGAAACAAGGAAAAGATTCAAAAATTCATCCTCAAACTATCAACAGAAAATTTGAAAACAAGCATGGGGATTCAAATAGATTTTCTTAATAAATTGTGTTTGCTTGGAAAATCTTCATTTAATTTGTGAGAAATATTTTATTGCTGGGTTAAATCTTGTAATATCAAATGGCAAAATTATTTTATTTCTCAGATTGAGCATTTGCCCAATCTGGGTATTGAAAAAAAAAGTATTTTTACAGTCATTTATTATGACTGTGTATATGTATATATATATATACACACCTGGTTATATGTATATATATATATACATATATATTTTGTGAGTTTCGTTTTAAACGAAAAATTCGAAGAAATGAAAAATCGTGTTGTTTTTATCATTTTGGTTTTACCAGAAAATCTGTTTTATTTTTACCAGTCGAAAATTTTATTTAAATCCGCGCATGGCGGATTTGTTTATTTATGGGCTGGGCGAAGTGTATGGGGGTGGGGTTTCAACCCCACGCATCCCCATTGATGGGCGTCAGCGACCTATGGAGGCAGTGCCGACGCTGCCCACATAGGTCGCCGCCCCCATCAATGGGGGCTGCGTCCCCTATTCATAGCAGGGCGCAGCCGAACCCTAAATGATGTCGCTTTTTGTTTTATGAAATTCTTTTTTTTTTTATTATATTTATTAAATATAAAATATATAATATATTTTATATTTAATACATATAATATGAATTTTGATATCAATGTTTTATTTTATGAATTAAAATATAATTTATATATATTTTAATATATATGTTGTATATAATAATTTAATATTATTTATATATAATATATATATTATAATATGTGTATATTATATTTTAATAAATGCTTAAGTAATTATCATTCATATTTAAATATATATGTATATTTAAATGTGATTTATTTTCTTAAAAAGAAGTATTTAATTTATAAATGAGATATTTGTAAAGGGATAGACGAAAATTTATTTATGGAAAATCATGGTATAGCAAAGGAAATATTGATTTAATTTATTGTGTGTATTGCGTCAACAAGAATCAAACGAATAATCAAACCCTTATGTGATTGTGCAAGAACATAGTTTATTTAATTTGATTAAGTGCACTAATGCGATGAATGATTGGATTTACGAAATCTGAAGGTAGATTACCTTATATTGTTTGCAAGCTTCCTTTTGTCGTGGGGTGTTCATTCTTGTTGGGATTTGAGTCAGATTTTGTAAGTCTTCCAGATAGAACCATCTTCCATGTTTTGAGGTTATCATTTTAAAAGTAAGGATTGTCGATATGTCAGTCAACCTTGTGATTGTTTTGGGTAGTGCACGTGGTGGTAGTTGTGTTATCACCCGGTTATCATAAATGAGATATGTGGTATGTCATGGATACCCGAGTACTTCGAACGTGTTGTATGACCTTATGTGTTAAGGTCGAAATTGGTCATCAGTTTGTGCATGTTGTCTACCCTTAGATTGGGGGTTTTGTATCCCCGTGTTGTCAATAGGAGAGTGGCCCTTTGTGGGGGTCTGACGACCAAAGTGGTGTCAGGGTAACTCACCTAGGTTTTAATCAAGTGATAATCTAAAAGAATTAATGGGGAACTTCACACTAATAAATTTAATGAATGCCTCTCTCATGAAGTATGCGTTATTAAGGCTCGAGATGAGATGAGACGCATAGTTTTGCATGAGGGTCCGACGACCGGTAGAGGCAAGCCAGGGTAACCCATGATTGGGGTCCGGTAGCCTAGGAAGGTTGAGCTAGGGTAACTCATGGAAATTTATGTATGACACTCTTCCTACGTCAACAATTAGTCAGTTATTATGTGGTGTGCAAGTGATGTACTTGACCTATGTAACCTGGAAGCAATGTATTGTCTTGTGAGTTTTTTTGCTGTGTTAAGTGATGTTGTTTTGGTATTTGAGTCGGTTCAATTATGTTTAGCCTTTGTCTAGAGGTAGTTGGTCTTGACCAGAAATCCTTGTTACTATCTCCTAGCATGGGTGGTGAGCCTTTTGGTTTCACTTGGTTGGGTGGAACGTGCACCTTACACCGTTGGCTTTGATCGTGATCTTGTGGATGAGACTTTCATGTTGGGGAGCTCGTTGATTCTTGTTACTCTTCTAGATCTTTCATTCTAGTTATTCTTGTATTTAATTACCCCTCATTTGTATCGAGGTGGAAATTGTAATATATTATCATGTTTATTTGATTTACCTCATTTAGGGAATGAGTGTTGTAATTATATTGTAAGCAATCATTATTGGATATCATGTTGTATCTATTAGTCTTTGATGTAATTATCCTGTATGGAATGTATGTACTTTAATTCCTTAATTGAATGATGTTATGTTTTCTTTCCTTGGTTGTTTAATTTGGGTTTAAGTAATCTTTGTCTCGTAGCCTTAGGGGATGTTGGCAATGTGTAGCGAACTTGTATGTTATTGCAATTTATCAAAAAAAAATTGTTGCGTTTGGTTAGTGAATTGCAACTTCCCCTAGGGTTGTGTGGTGGGGCATTACACATGGTATCAGAGCCCAAGTTTAAACACTGGATACTCTGGGATTATGGTGGACCCATTATGCTTGTAGTGTGTAGGTTTTGAGTGGTGTGTCTTGCTTAATACCTTATTGTGTCTGTGTAGGATTATGCCTCCCAAACGTGGAAGAGGTGGGGGTCATAGACGTGGCCGTTTAGGCGGTCGCGTTGGGGAACAGCAAGACCCACCACCACATGTTCCACTTGTTTCTGACCATGAGGAGCAATAAGCTTCTCAGAATATTCAGGGAGATGGCAATCAGAATCCGGATCCACCCAGGATCGAGGACACTCAGTTGCGTCAATTGTTAGAGGAGACCCTTTCCTGCCTTGGGCCTAGGCTGGAGGTAGAGCCAGTGGTGGTTAGAGAGAGAGGTACCAGTTCATTATGATTCAGAGGTAGCAGCCCATATGAGGGACTTGCTTAGAGCACGATCACCCATTTTCAATGGATCAGGCAGCGGTTTGGAGGCAGAGACATGGCTCATTGACTTGACTAGGTGTTTTGCTATGCACCCATACGGTAGTAACACTCGAGCTAGGTGCGCTATCATGCACTTGAGGGGATTTTCCTCCACTTGGTGGAGATTAGAGGAGCAGAAGCTCCATTTGGACATTGGTATAGTTTCTTGGGAGTTGTTCCAAGAGAGGTTTCGGGCTAGATTTCTTTCAGAACATTAGAGGCAGCGTCGAGGAGACGAGTTCCATGCCTTGCGGCAAATGGATATGTTAGTAGAGCATTATGAGCATCATTTTTACAAGCTCAAGCAGTATGCCGGTATAGGTGATGATGAGGGTATGCTTGTGCAGCATTTTGTTAGGGGCTTAAATGCCTAGATCAATGGTGGAGTTCGGATATTTGAGCCAAAGACCATGGAGGTAGCTGTGGATAAGGCTCGAATTATGGAGGAAAATTTAGCTTTGGCTTTCGGTGGTCAGTTGGGAGTTCAGTTTGGCAATGCACCTTCCTTTGGTGTTGGATCTCAGGGTGTAGTTCATCCTTCAGCGTCAGGAGTTCATCCTCAGGGATCTAGTTTTTTAGTGTGTTTGAGGGAGCTTTATCCCTTCTTGTTTGCAGGCTTCCAAGAGTAAGCCTGACCCTAGGGGGGAGGATGTAACACCCCTCCATTTTGTTCTTTTGATCGAACAATGTTCGTTATGTATGCGCTTACCTTGTTAGCATTTTGGTTATGAACTTGGTTACTTTTGACCGCTAATTGTTAAGCGATGTAAACATTATGTTTTGGTGTGATGGTATTTTATTTGGTCATTATTATTATTGCATGTCATGGATTACATTAGCATGTATGTGAATTAACGATGCTTTACACTTTCGAATTATATCATGGATTTTAGCTGTTTCAGTTAGCTATACTATATTGGTGAAGGGGATAGGATCACATCACTCGTATGCAAGCGCTCGGTGATTCCGCGATTCCCTTTTTCACGGTGTGTTTTAATATATTATATGCATGTTTCGACACTTGTATTGTGGACAGGATGCAGGTACAGGACATCGACTCCACCTGGTTTCACAGGTTTGAGCGTGTCCATCGACCAACGGTATCAATTGGGAGATAGTAACTAGGTTTTCTGTGTCAAGTCATCACCCTAGTCATAGTGTGTCATCAGGTTCTTAGTTGGGATAAGTTAATTTCTTTGTTGCCTCTTCCCTCCTTGCTTGCGTATTTAAATTTGCAAGATAAATGGTGTTTGTTTTATTTATTTGCTTTGTCAAAATAAATAAATGAGTGCTTATTAATTAATTAGTTAATTTAATTCAATCAATAAAATAATCTAATCATGGATTAGATTTATTTATTGATAAATTAAATTAAAATGTTGTGTTAGCATTATTAAATACTGAGATCAAATCAAAAAATAGAAATTACCTTGCATTCCTTTTTGAAATAAAATTAAAAATGATTTTTATGTTGCTAGTTTCCTCCTTGGCCTTGTATTTAAAATTGCAAGTTAAAAGTGATTAAATGGCTTTTGAAATTTATAAATGATGATTGTTTTGTCTTATTGAGATGTGGAAAATTAGTGATTAATTAATTAATTTAATTTAATTAATAAAATAATCTAATTTTGAATTAGATTCATTTTATTGACTAATTAAATTAATAGGGATAAATTAAATCAATTTAGCCATGTTGGCATCATTAGATATTTGGATTAAATCAAAAATTAGAAATATGTTTTATATTTTACTCCTAGAAATAAAGTTGAAAAATAATGTTATTATGAATTGTTGAATTATATTTTGTTAAAAGAAATTTATTTGACCTTGGGGTTGTAAATAGATTTTTATTTTAAAAGGATATTATGCAAATTACACTTGGAAATAGAAATTGTTTTATTAATTTGCAAAAATAAAATATCTAGTTTTAGCAATAAATTTTGGTGGGTGAGTTCAAAATTAGGGGTTTGACAAATTTGGAGAAGGGATTGCATAAGGAAATTCATGTTTGATTTTAAATTTTTAATTTGGTAATTTTGGAGAGCAAAAAAAAGAAACTTGGATTGAAATTCTTGGAGAAAATTGTGAAGAAAGATTGGAGAAATTTGGTGAAGCTAAATTAAAAAAAAGAAAGATCTCCATTGAAGGATTTGAAGCTTGGAGAAAACATAAGGTGCAATTTCTTTTAATTCTTGTGCAATTTTTTTTTATTTGAAAATCTTGTTTTTGAATTGGTTCAAATTGGTTATGGAGTTCAAGTTTTGATTTAGAGGAAAACCCATGACAAAATCTCCATTCAACTTGAACAAAAGAATTCTCAACATATTGTGGAAACAAGGAAAAGATTCAAAAATTCATCCTCAAACTATCAACAGGAAATTTGAAAACAAGCATGGGGATTCAAATAGATTTTCTTAATAAATTGTGTTTGCTTGGAAAATCTTCATTTAATTTGTGAGAAATATTTTATTGCTGGGTTAAATCTTGTAATCTCTAATGGAAAAATTATTTTATTTCTCAGATTGAGCATTTGCCCAATCTGGGTATTGAAAAAAAAGTATTTTTACAATCATTTATTATGATTGTGTATATGTATATATATATACACCTGGTTATACATATATATATAAATATATACATATATATTTTGTGTGTTTCGTTTTAAACGAAAAATTCGAAGAAATGAAAAATCGTGTTGTTTTTATCATTTTGGTTTTACCAAAAAATCCGTTTTATTTTTACCAGTCGAAAATTTTATTTAAATCCGCGCATGGCGGATTTGTTTATTTATGGGCTGGGCGAAGTGTATGGGGGTGGGGTTTCAACCCCACGCATCCTCATTGATGGGCGTCGGCGGCCTATGGAGGCAGCGCCGACACTACCCACACAGGTCGCCGCCCCCATCAATGGGGGCTGCGTCCCCTATTCATAGCAGGGCGCGGTCGAACCCTAAATGATGTCGCTTTTTGTTTTATGAAATTCATTTTTTTTTATTATATTTATTAAATATAAAATATATAATATATTTCATATTATATATTTTATATTTAATACATATAATATGAAATTTGATATCAATGTTTTATTTTATGAATTAAAATATAATTTATATATATATTTTAATATATATGTTGTATATAATAATTTAATATTATTTATATATAATATATATTATAATATGTGTATATTATATTTTAATAAATGCTTAAGTAATTATCATTCATATTTAAATATATATGTATATTTAAATGTGATTTAGTTTCTTAAAGAGAAGAAGTATTTAATTTATAAATGAGATATTTGTAAAGGGATAGACGAAAATTTGTTTATGGAAAATCATGGTATAGCAAAGGAAAGATTGATTTAATTTATTGTGTGTATTGCGTCAACAAGAATCAAACGAATAATCAAACCCTTATGTGATTGTGCAAGAACATAGTTTATTTAATTTGATTAAGTGCACTAATGTGATGAATGATTGGATTTACGAAATCTGAAGGTAGATTACCTTATATTGTTTGCAAGCTTCCTTTCGTCATGGGGTGTTCATTCTTGTTGGGATTTGAGTCAGATTTTGTAAGTCTTCCAGATAGAACCGTCTTCCATGTTTTGAGGTTGTCATTTTAAAAGTAAGGGTTGTCGGTATGTCAGTCAACCTTGTGCTTGTTTTGGGTAGTGCACGTGGTGGTAGTTGTGTTATCACCCGGTTATCATAAACGAGATATATGGTATGTCATGGATACCCGAGTACTTCGAACATGTTGTATGACCTTATGTGTTAAGGTCAAAATTGGTCATCAGTTTGTGCATGTTGTCTACCCTTAGATTGGGGGTTTTGTATCCCTGTGTTGTCAGTAGGAGAGTGGCCCTTTGTGGGGGCCCGACGCCCAAAGTGGTGTCAGGGTAACTCACCTAGGGTTTAATCAAGTGATAATCTAAAAGAATTAATGGGGAACTTCACACTAATAAAGTTAATGAATGCCTCTCTCATGAAGTATGTGTTATTAAGGCTCAAGATGAGATGAGACGCATAGTTTTGCATGAGGGTCTAGCGGCCGGTAGAGGCAAGCCAGGGTAACCCATGATGGGGTCCGGTAGCCTAGGAAGGTTGAGCTAGGGTAACTCATGGAAATTTATGTATGACACTCTTCCTACGTCAACAGTTAGTCAGTTATTATGTGGTGTGCAAGTGATGTACTTAACCTATGTAAACTGGAAGCAATGTATTGTCTTGTGAATTTTCGTACTGTGTTAAGTGATGTTGTTTTGGTATTTGAGTCAGTTTAGTTATGTTTAGCCTTTGTCTAGAGGTAGTTGGTCTTGACCAGAAATCCTTGTTACTATCTCCTAGCACGGGGGGTGAGCCTTTGGGTTTCACTTGGTTGGGTGGAACGTGCACCTTACACCGTTGGCTTTGATCGTGATCTTGTGGACGAGACTTTCATGTTGGGGAGCTCGTTGATTCTTGTTACTCTTCTAGATCTTTCATTCCAGTTATTCTTGTATTTCATTACCCCTCATTTGTATCGAGGTGGAAATTGTAATATATTATCATGCTTATTTGATTTACCTCATTCAGGGAATGAGTGTTGTAATTATATTGTAAGCAATCATTATTGGATATCATGTTGTATCTATTAGTCTTTGATGTAATTATCCTGTATGGAATGTATGTACTTTAATTCCTTAATTGAATGATGTTATGTTTTCTTTCCTTGGTTGTTTAATTCGGGTTTAAGTAATCTTTGTCTCGTAGCCTTAGGGGATGTTGGCAATGTGTAGCGAACTTGTACGTTATTGCACTTTATCAAAAAAAAATTGTTGCGTTTGGTTAGTGAATTGCAACTTCCCCTAGGGTTGCGTGGTGGGGCATTACATTATTTTTATTATAAATAAGTAGAAATACATTTTAAATTAATAAAATTTGATCTATCAATTTGACATGGAATTGTCTAAGCATAATGAGGATCCATCTAAATGTGTTGAAGTTGTGAGAAGTCTCGAGATCCTACAATCACACAATTTAGACCTTTAAATCATAAATTTTGGGTTTATTTGGGTAGAATAATGGCCTATAAAAGTGACCCCTTATCAAAAAATCAAGCATTATACTAAAAATAACTTAAAATGTGTTATAAATGTGTTTCCAAAGAACCAATGAAATAGCTAGCACATAAATTGAACTACAAATGCATGCGTTAAACTACAAATACATATGTGAAACTACAACATGTGATCATAAAAAACTAGAAACACATGAAAATGATTGGAAAAAAGGAAATAGGTCCCACAAAACATGATAAAGATGTGTACATGAAAATCAAAGCATGTAAATGAACTAACTAATTAACCCATTTACTTACAATTAAATGTAACACTCAAGATAAAGCATAAGAGTTAGCAAATATTAGTGAAAACATTAATTTCTCATCAAGCTAGCTCTTCTTGTACCATGGTATGGTGGTTGTGCTCAAGGATGATATATTTGGTGGTATGTGAGTGCCCTTCACCAGTAACATAAGGTTGCATTCTTAAGTTATATGAAAATTACTTAGGATTTGTAGATTTTTTTTATAAAATTGGATTTCTAAGGTTTGATGGAAAGATCAAGGGCCCATATTGGTTGATACCCTTAAGAGGGTGAGAGGAGGAAAAGTGTCCTTATTTGGTTGGTGGATATGGAGGGTAGATGGGTTGAGGGGAAATCACTAGTGAAGATTCCCCTTGGAGAAAGTGGAGGGACAAGATGGAAAGGGGATACTTGGGAGTACCTTTAAGTTATGGGAAAGTACTTGACCCATGTAATTTGTGAAAAATCCCATGTCACATGTACAAGGCCATAATCTCATGTGAAAAGGACCCATTCCTTTGTACACCTTAGAAGATGTGGAGGATTTGAGGGGATTTAACTAGGATTAGGAATATACAAGTGAGGGATTCAGGGGCTAATTGATTTTATCCCACTAATAAAAAGTGGATGAAAAGGGAGTGTTTGATGAATATAAATATTTATTTAATTTTTGGAAAGGAATAGGGGACTTAGGAAAATAAATATGTAAATTTATTTATCTAAGGTGGACTATAGAAGAAGGATGAAGTTATATGATTTATGCTAGAAATAGGATTAGGTGAATAGTGATGAATAGTGGATGATTAGTGAATTTAAATAATAAAATATTATTTAATTACTAAGGGGATAAGGATTGGATAGTTAATTTTATAATAAGGATTTAATCAATCAATTATAGAGGAAATAATTAGGTTATAAGGTAATTGATGATATATCAATTTTAGGTGTCTACATATAGATTGAGATTTTAAGGATATTTGTCATTGGTTTTGGTTAATTTTAAGAGGTAGGTTTCTCCATCACTTTCAACATACTATTTCTCACCCTTAGTGGTCACAATGACCCTTGGTGTAGTTTTCATATTCTCTACATGGAATTTTCCTTTTAATAAATCTTATTTTAGCTCAACCATTATTGACCTAGAATTGGTGGTGGATATGTGCTTATTTCTAGTTTATTTTATGTGATATAGATTTGGATTTAGATCCAATAGTAGTGGCCATTATAGTTGGGAATTTTATGATTTTAAGCCCCTTTAAAATGGATATTGCTACATCACATCTCCTTGCATATATTATTTCCAAATACTTGGATAGAAATATGATTAGAGTTGGTCAAGAAGGCCCTTAGGAGAGTGCTAAATTACTTGAGATAACATGGAACAAAATTATTTTCTTTGGTGGGTAGAGTGACCTATAAATAATAAGTTTGAAGGGATTAAATTTTACACTTTGATTTCTCCTAGAACTCTTATGATATACTATATTTGAATCTAATCAGCGATGTGCTCTATGCCTATTTCCTTTTTAACCAAATGTAGAGTGTATCACTTTGTTTCTAGCCAGATATAGTTCTAGTTGCACCTATTTCATATTTATCCTTACATGTGAATGCAACCACATCCAACTCATGTTTTATATGAATTTTGATATATTTTAGACCAAATTATATAGGTATTTTTTATGCCTAACTTTCATATGGACTTCTAGATCTTATCTTATGTGAAGTTAGATGCATACATTTGTGGTTAATCCCAACTCATATTGAGCTCATTTAGTGCAATTTAGTCCTTGATATTTAGATTTTTTCCTCCTCTAACTTCATGTGTTTAGTTGACGAGATTTATTATCTTTAATCAAACTTTGCAATCCATTAACTAGATGAGAAATAAATGAGAATAAAGATGAGAAACAAATTACAAATGATACTAATGGGGAAAAAATCCCTTAATGTCAAGTACAAGGAGAGTTTGGTAGCCAATTTATTGAGTTAATCTAGTAATCTCTTATTTATCTAGAGACTAATCCAAAATTGGGTGTAAGAATTGAACGTGACTTTTTTGAAGCTCTTCATCTGAGTCTTGTAGATTATGAAAATTTGATGCTTTTATGTATATATTTCATAATTGTTGGTAAATTTTCAAGTATTAGACGTATTGGGTAAATTATAATGCCTACAATTGTAAAACATATTATACTTTTTACTCTAGAATTAGATAGAAAATGCCCCATAATTATCAATTCCATGTGTGACAATAAGGATTTTTTGGTAGTTATTTGGAAAATATAAAATAGTATTTTAGATGTACAATTTGTGTATAAACTATAAATTAATTAGAAAGTGATGCAAGTAACATCAAGGCAAATAACCTTTGAAAAATGGGGGTTAAGAAATAGAGAAACATGTATCTAACCTGACAATATTCTTTTTCAAGAGGAGTGTGCTACTACTATAGTAGGCAATAGTGCCTTCTTTGGCTATCCATTCACATTCATCTTGTGGCTACTCATATTAAACATCTCAAGTAATAGATAAATTCATTGAAGATTATAATCAAAAAGTTTTATGGTGAGGAACCTAGTAAAAGTAGTGATCTCTCGAGAATTATCAACAATCACCATTTTTTAGGCTTACACAATAGGTACAAGATCCATGTATTGTAAATAGTATAGCCTACAGTGGTAGACATCAGAACGGAGGTTGAGTCCCATACATAAGGCTACTAATGTTATCTCCCTAGGGAGAACTAACCATATCCCTATTTTTTATTTTAATAATGAATATATAAATTTAAAATATGTTTAACTCTTAAATATTAAACTAATTTCAGTGTGTTATTTTTATTTGTAAGCTTTAAAATTAACCATTACTCTTCATTTTTCACAATTTTATTTCTCATTTTCTTTATCTTTATTTATTTATTCTAAATTTTAAATGTTTCATAAAATAAATAAATTTATTTTTAGATTTTAATTTTTTAGCATGTATATATATTAAACAATGTTTAATTTTTTTAATAATATTTATTTTTTATTATAAATAATCTAATCCAAATTTTATTTTTAATAGTTCTTTAAAATATTAAGATAATATGGATATTTGATGTTAAATCTTCTCATATGACTAGTGTTGATTAGAATTTAGGATTCAACTTACTTGTTTCATTAAATCTTTGTTGAAAATAATTAAAAATTAGATAATACTGATATTTTCTAAGGGGTGTACATATATATCTTTGTTTCTTTATTTATAAAATTAAAATTGATTGACATATATAAATTAGAATATAAATTTTGATTCTACTTATAATTTTTTTTATAAAATTTCTATATGATTATGAATAAACTCTTAAAATATTATTAATAAAACAATCTATTGGAAATAATAATCAACATCAAATTACTCGGTTTGTAAAAGGATAAAAGATTGATATTAACAACGCCACATCACGAGCTACAAAACCAAACACCAAATACACAATAATTAAAAAGAAAATATTTAGCATCTTAAACAACTTCACCATACAATCATATGAAATTGGAGTAGACTTATAAAATATCTTAGATATTTCTAGCACTTGAATATTATACGACTTTAGATAAATGATGCTAGTGAATTCAATTATTGCAATTTCAATCTATTACAATAACAATATGAATTTTGTATCATAGAAGATACAAAACCAAGCAAGAAATAAAAATATCAAAATAAAACTTTGACAAATCCAATAGAAGAAATTAAATAAGAATTAACTTCATATACATCATATGTACAACACCTTTTCCATATTTGACTATTAAAAAAATTGTGCTCACCTTAGAAAATTGAAAAGGATAAATGTATTAATATATACAAAAGAATAAGAGATTATAGATGTAGAAACTCTAAATTAACAAATAAATCTCATTTTTGCAACATTAATTATGAATTGAGGAATGAAGGTCTATTTAAAATTAAAATATTTGAATACAATGTGGGAGATTTCCTCTTTGACTCATTATGATCATCGTATTCCATTCTTGCTACACATTAATTCAGTTATGTAATAGAAGCAATTAATTCATATAAATATGAATTGGATCCTCACACACTATATGAATTACACAATATAGAAGATTTTAAAACATATTTTTGTAAAATACAAATATTTACAATGCCAAATAGAAATGACAAAGAGATTGAGATACGAAGAGACATATTTTGTATTCATTGGCTATCCAAGTGGCTAAGCATACAAATATATATTTTATTGATGACAACAAGAAATAAGTACTTACATTTAAATATTTTGTCACATGGACAATCATTCTATATCCTATTTCATAATGCAAACTCTCTTCATGGATATTTAAAGCCAGTTTTACCTTAAACCATTTATGTAAATAGTTAATAGTCAATCAAATATAATAATTTTTAAAATAAAATAATCCATTTGAAATAATGTCAACATCAAATTGCTTAATCTATAAAAGCATAAAAAAATAGGGCATAACTACACCACATCACTTGGAAAAAACAAACACCTCATACACAACAATAAAAAAAATATCTACAACCTCCAAATTAAGGCTTCGATATCACCAATAGAATTGTTCCAAAAAATAAAAACACACCAACATATGAATTTGCAATTTTCCAAATGTTGTATTACACTAATGGCCTTCTCATCCTTGTTAATTATATTAATTAAATCATTATTCATCTATCAATTGTGAAAAATGTGTCTCCCCTATTGGTGTTGTGAAACCCAACAATAAATTCACTATTGTTTAAACTAAAAAATTTGAATAACATAAATCAAATGACTAAAACAAAGAATTAAAGCATGCACAACACCATTTACAAAAAATATTGAATGCAGCAAAAATTAGAGAAAACCAATCACACTTTGACACAGTGATTTACCCTGGAAAACCCCTAACTCTGGGGAAAAACCAACATTCAAAGAGAGATTTTATTACTATAGAAAAGAGGAACTTTACAATAACTGCTAGAACTTGGCATAAACTAAATCTAAGAATTGTCCTGGGTTAAATCTACCAAACCCATGACAATACTGCAATCCTGATAATGTCTCAACTCCTTTTTTTCACCCCAATCTCCCTTTCTCATGTCATTCCCTGCAAAAACCGTCAATGTTTATGTTTTCTAGTACACACATCAATTTCTTCTATAACCTCTCATTCACCTACGGTGGAATAAAGCAGTGTTTTATCTTTAGAAAAAACAAAGTTGTTTCTAAAAGAAAATTTCCAAACTAGCAAGTGTGCAAAAAATAAGAAGGCAAAAATCAAGAAACTTATCCACCTGCTTTAGCCTGGATGACACGGTTTGAGGCTAGAAGAAATCTTTCAAGCTACTTTTTCAACACTCCCTCTTAGCGAGGAAGGTGTTCTCTACTACACCTAACTTGTCCCTAAAGAAGACAAATTTTCTTTTCACCAAGGCCTTCATTAAGATGTCTGCACCCTACTCATCTATAGATATATATTGTAGTTGAACTAATCCACATTGTACACAATCCCTAATGAAGTGATATCTAATGTCAATATTCTTCGAACTATCATGAAACATAGGATTCTCAGAGAGTTTTATGCAACTCTAATTATCACAGTGAATAATGGTCGATTCTAGCTCATGACCAAACAGTGCCACTAACAACTTCGGAAGCCATATGGCCTCACATGTTGCCATGCTCGCTGCCATGTACTATGCTTCTGCAGAGCTTAATGAAACAGACTTCTACTTCCTATTGTACTAAGAGACAACCCCTGGTCCCATACTAAAACAACACCCTGAAGTGTTTTTCCTGTCCACTACATTACCTGCCCAATCTGCATCAGTGTAGCCAATCAACCTGACACCATCACCCCGAGTACATCTCATCCCATACTCAACTATACCACGTACATACCTCAACACATGCTTTGTTGTTTTCCAATGTACTCTCTTTGGTTCTACCATGAACTGACTAAGAGAGTTGATTGCAAAGAAAATGTTTGGTCTTGTATTGACCAAATACCTCAATGACCCAATAAGCTATCTATACAAGGTGGGGTCTACTACCTCCTACTTTGATGCATTGATTTTCCACCAATTTGTAATCATCGGTGTAGAAATGGGTCTACAGTTCAGCATTTTGAATCGCTTCAATATTTCCATAGCATATTTCCCTTAACCAAGGAAAATCTCTCCCTCTATCTGCCACACCTCTAGTCCCAAAAAATAATGCATCAACCCCAAATACTTCATCTCGAACTATGTTGCTAGGTCCCTTTTGTAGTCCTCTATGAGCCTCAGTGAACCAGTCATAAATAAATCATCCACATACAAAACTAGAATGAGTGGTTCACCTCCCACTATGAGATAGTAAAGGTTGGATTCCGCCTCACTCTTCACAAATCTCATGCTCTGCAAGTAATTGTCTATGCGCTCATACCACGCTTTGGGTGCCTACTTAAGTTCATATAGTGCTTTATTTAACCTGCAAACATGAGTCACTCCCATGCGCCACAAAACCTTCCAGTTGTTCGATGTACACCTCCTCCTCTATGATACCATTTAGGAATGTCATCTTGACATCCATCTGATGGATTTTCCATCCCAGTTGTGTTGCTAATGAGATCACAACTTGTATGGAGGTATATCTAGCCACTAGAGTGAATGTCTTTTCATAATTGATTCCCTCCTTCTGAGAGAACCCTTGGGCCACAAACCTAGATTTTTATTTCTCTATGCTACCATCTACAGCATGCTTGATCTTATAGATCCAATGAGAACCAACCACTGCCTTATCTATAGGCCTTGGCACTACCTCCCAGACATCATTCTTCATGATGGAGTTGTACTCCTCTACCATGGCATCCTGCCAAACCTGTTGTTGTGCAGCATCCTGATAACTGGAAGGCTCACTATCAATGAGCTCACTTATTAATGCCACATAATCTAAATATTTAGCTGGTATTCTCCTCTCCCTGCCACTCATTCTAGGAGCTCCCATTAACTCCTAAGCTCACACAATCTAAGTTTCCACTCAACTAGTCCTTCTCCCGCTGGTAGGAGATACACCAATAGATGGAGCTTGTTGTTCCTTATATTGTTGCTCCTAATCCTATGGACTCAACTCACCCAAGGTACCTGTATCTGCATTTGTTCATGTCATAGTTCCCTATACCTGAGACTCATGATCCACTTTTGGAGCTTCAATCTGCTGACTCTGCTCAACTGTTGGAAAATCCTGAGTATTTTGAAGGCTTTCTCCTCTAGAAACTTCACATCACATCTCACTATGATCCTCCTCATCCCTAGAATAAAGATCATGTATGCCTTGGAGGTTTCGTTGTATCCAACAAAGAAACCTTTCTTTGAGGTTGAATCTAACTTGGTTCGTTTCTCTAATGGTACGTGACAATATGCTATACTGCCAAAGATCCTAAAATGCCCAACCTCAATCTTCTTCCTTGTAAAGGCTTCTTCTAGTGTCATTTTCCCCAAAATCTTATGAGGTACTCTATTTTGAATATAGATTGTTGTGTTGCAAGCCTCTGCCCAAAGATACTTAGGCAAATCTTGATCAAATAGCATGGCCCTAGTTGCTTCAACAATTGCCCTATTCTTACGCTCAACAACCCCATTTTGTTGTGGGTTGTAGGGAATAGTCCACTCTTTCTTGATTCCTTCTTTGGTGCAAAACTCTTGGAAGGCTTTGCTTTTATACTCACCCCCATTGTCTATCCGAAGAACCTTGATCTTCCTGCCTGTCATATTCTCCACAAGAGCTTTGAATTCTTGGAAGCGACTGAAGACCTCATCTTTGGCCTTCAAGAAATATATCCAGGTCTTCCTAGAGAAATCATCAATGAAGGTTACATAATACTCATAACCCCTCAAAGAATAAGTATACATGGGACTACAAATATCATAATGTATCAAATCAAGAACACCTTTAATGCTTCTACTATCACTTCTTGGAAAGGTTTCCTTTGAAAATTTCCCAAGTGCACATCCTTTACATGTGTCACTGTGCTCTGCACTCAACTCTAGAATTCCTTTCATGGTTTTTCTGAGCAATTTCAATGCCCCATGGTGTATATGTCCCATTTTTCTATGTCATAGCTCTCCTATTTCCCTATCGTTGTCACTGTCCACCAGTGCCTTTGGAGTTTCAAATTGCAACGTGTATTAATTCTCACTTCTAACCCCAATCTACTTTGTCTTTTTCTAGTTCTTGTGCTTTAAATACACCTTTTGTCCCTGAAAGAGTATGTTGTTCCCTTTGTCCTCAAGGGAAGATACTGAAATCAGATTCATACACATCCCTGGCAAATGCAATACATCTATGATCTTAATATTACTGCTTGACCCCTCTAAAATGAAACAGTCCCTCTCCCAACTGGAGTGCATGTGGACTTGTTTCTCATTTTTATTTGGAAGCCTATCTCTTCTACTTTGTAGTTGGAGAAGTGTTCTCTAACTCCTATCATATGGCATGGTTCACCACTATCAATATACTAGACCCCTGTAGTGTTTGAGCTAGATAAGTAGTTTACAAGAGCAAACTCATGTTCTAGTCTAGAGGATAGCTCATCAATATTCGTTGAAGCTATTGTTTGCTTCTTCTTGTCTTCTTTCTTTCAATTTGGACATTGACTGACATAATGTCCTAGCTGATCACAACCACAACATTTAATTTTGCTCAAATATTTCTTTTTATTCTTGTCCCCTTTTGAGGTAGACTCACTCCTTGAGCCTTTCTTGACTTTGCTTTTGCTAGCAAGAGCAACATTCTCTTCCACCTCACCCTTATGACCACCATTACTACCTCCATTAACATAACTCATTCATAACTCTTCCTGAGTGAAATAAGTCCACAAACGATCCCAATTAGGAATATCTTGTCGTCCGGATACAACTTTGACAAAGATTCCCATTCTTTTGTGAATCCTGCCAATGTAATCCTAACAACCTCATCATCTAGTATTGCTACCCCAGCAATTACCAACTCATCTTTTAATATTTTGATCCTAGTAAGGTAGTCCACTATGCTCTCCCCTTTCTTCATTCTAGTGTTTCTCATCTTATCCCTAAGAATCAACTACCTATTCAAATTTGAACTCTCGTATAGGTTGAGTATGGCATCATACATCTTTTTGCAGGTGTCTAAGTCTACAATATGAGGAACAAGGTGATCCTTGACCCCATCCATAATTATGTGTCTTGTAGACATAGAAAATGTATTGATTAACACCACACATCCAATCTTGACTACTAACATTGTTTCATCCTAAATCATCCCTCAATCTAACCATTTAATCAAATTCCCTTGTTTGATTAAATTCATCAATTTTCCTCTCTTAATTAAATAAATTATTTATCTAATTAAGTCATTCTCTCTTGTTAATTAAATCAATCAACCTGATCTAATTATCTCTATTTAATTAAATAATTCATTTTATTTGATTAAATCTCTAAAGTCATCCTATTGAATTAAATAAATTAACATTTGTTTGATTTAATCTAGGGTAAAAGCACAAAGTTGTGTCACACTTTCAGCCAACTTATCAACACAACTAAATTTAAGTATTTCTAACTAAAAATCAATTTTGGTCAAACATATGATCTAGTAATATTCATTCTAGCGAAGTTTAATACTTCCACAACATTTTCAACTAAAATTGTTGGCTAAAAATATATGGAGCACCACCTTGAGTCCAATTTACCAAAAAAATAAAATTATTTGAAAAACTTGAAGTTTCAATAACTCCTACTAATGTAAATAACATTTTTTTTAAATATAAAAATACCTTTGTAGATCCATATGTAGTTTTCAAAAATATATTTATTTTAATAGTTTAATTATTTTTTTATTTTATTTTTATTTTTACTAAAAATAGGTTATCAACACAAAATATTAGGTTGATTACTATGCCAAGGAAAAATACTAAAACTTATTAAAAAAATTTAAAAATTGATGCACTAGATAAAAGAATCTATTTTAAGATGGTATAATTTTTTTCCGTTAAATAGATAAATATTTAACATGAAAGTTGCCATGAAAAAGTTGTTTTTTGATTCACACACATTTTAATATTTATCAAATTTGGAAAAAAATATATCCATGCACTAAAATTCAAGTTATAAATACACACAAAAAATTTGAAAGAAAAAAAAAATTACTATAAAAAGATTGGCGTCCCATGCAACTTCATTTTTCAGCATTTTATCAGCAACTAAATTATAGTTTTAATTTATTAAAAATTAGTTTAAAATAATTTATTTTTTTTAATTTTTAAATACAAACATAAAATATACTAAAAAATACATATTTTAATAGTTTAGATCATTTCAAAATTCAAAACATATATGCCATTTTTTAGTGATTCAAGTTTAAAAATTGGATCAATGTTGGTCATTTCCTTTATAAAGTGTGACATAGCTTTGTGATTTTACCCTCTAACTTTCACCTTCTTTAGTTAAATAAATCAAAAATATTTATTTAACTATCTCTAAATCATATTCTTCTCATATTTGATTTAAATCAATCCATAAATCTAAGTCAAACTTGTCACATCAGCTAATCTCTCATTAAATTAATTAACCTTGATTAATTTAATCTCTTCTCATGTCTCATCCTCTAGCTTTTGCAACTTGCACATGAAAATAGATTTAATTCATTTATTAAATCTCTATTTTCTCTCAAAATGCATAATAAAGGAATATTCCTCAAATTTGAATTCAAAATCCAAGTGGACTTTGTCCTTCCAACAAGGCATTTACTTCACCTAAAAATTCCTTTTTCCTTGAGCCAAGTGGCATTCAATGCATTTTCTTTCCCTCTTACATGTCATTTCAACAATTTCAAATTTCAAATATATGCATTTATTGACACATTCTTCAAAACTTGCACATCCTTCATCCATTCACATGTTGACAAGTGGCATCTTGCCATTTGTTGATTCTTAGTCCCACATTGCTCCATTTTGGACATCTCTTCAACTTGATATTCTATAAATAAGAGGCTTTATTCCTCATTTGATCATCCACAATTTGAGCAAAGTTATTATACTCAAATCCATAGCAATCTATCATCAAATTCATCCAAGCATAGTTAGGATTTTTGCAAATTTTCAATATGGAGCTCCATTGAAGTCATCACCACAAGCATGCATCTTTCATCAATCATCTTCATCACATCATTGGAGTTGGGAAAGGGCCAATTTTCACATCAAATTGGCACCAATTCCCTCAAGAGATTAAGAGTTTGCTTTGTATTAGAATAGGATTTGATATCTTTGTTTTAAGTTTGTTGTGTTCTTCATCTCATTCCTTTTCTTTTGTATTCAAATGGATTTCTTGAGGAATCATGGTTCTAATCTTGCATTTGATCTAATTTAAATTGATTGTTTGTTGTGTTTGTGCAGGTTGGGAATCTTGGTTCACACATCTAGATTTGGCATCTTCTCTTTGGTAGGTCACTAGTAGCATAGCATCTGTCAGAACAGAAACGGTAGTGGTTGTGTATTCCTTCAAACCATTCTCCTCCAGTAATAGAAGAATTTTTGCTTTCCACACGCCAAAGTTTGAAGCCCCCTCAAGTTTGTCAGAATCTCTTAAACCGGATGTTGCCATTACTGAAACCCTTGAACTTAAACCTCCCTGAACACAAAAAGAAAATCAAAACTTGCACTTGTATGATTAAGCCCTAGTTTTCTCTTTCAAAGTATTAGCTCTGATACCATGTGAAAAATATGTCTCCCTTATTGGTGTCATGAAACCCAACAATAAATTCACTATTGTTTAAACTCAAATTTGAATAACAGAAATCAAATGACTAAAATAAAGAATTAAACCATGCACAACACCATTCACAAAAAATATTGAACGCAATAGAAATTAAAGAAAACCAATCACACTTTGACACAGTGATTTACCCTGGAAAACCCCTAACTATGGGGAAAAACCAGCATTCAAAGAGAGATTTTATTACTACAGAAAAGAGGAACTTTACAATAACTGTCAGAACTTGGCATAAACTGATTCTAAGTATTGTCCTGGGTTAAATCTACCAAACCCACAGCAATATTGCAATCCTAGATAATGTCTCAACTCCTCCTTTTGTTCACCCCAATCTCCCTTTCTCGTGTCATTCCCTGCAAAAACCTTCAATATGTATGTTTTCCAACACACGTATCAATTTCTTTTATAACCTCTCATTCACCTACGGTGGAATAAAGCAGTGTTTTATTTTTAGAAAAAACAAAGTTGTTTCTAAAAGAAAATTGCCAAACTCGCAAGTGTGCAGAAATTCAGAAGGAAAAAATCAGGAAACTTATCCACTTGCTCCAGCCTGGGTGACATGGTTCTAGGCTAGAAGAAATCTTCCGAGCTACTTTTTCAACATCAATTTTTTATTTTAGAAATTATTTTTTTGTGATAAAAATTAAATCTATTATTTGTGTCGTCTCAAAATGACACTACAAATTTGTCAGTTGTTCTCTACTCTTATTACCTATATTCATATATTTCTTACATTAACAATCTATAAAATGACATTATATGCAATATTACAAAAATCATATCATCACTCTCATATAACACATATAAATAAAATACAATACACATTTTCCTCCATATAAAATTTTAAATATTTTGTTCTCTTTTTTGAATTTTGTAGTTGAAAATCATTTTAGATTTCTCTTTTATTCTTTATGAAATTGTAAAGCTTCCTATACAATTGTTCTATTTGCACTACATATATATTATCCTACTTGCACATGGACTATAGTCAACTTTTTTAATATATTTACTAAGAAACATTCTCAAAATATATTTAAAATGTTCGTTCAAAAATATTAAAAGAGTTAATAGTTCTATAACTACATATCTACAAAATAACCATATAAATTATTCTTTGACTAATTAGAATATCAAATTAATTACAATAGTCATTTTAATTTGTCACAACAAAATTCACTACACAAACCATTATATTGATAGGAACCTAACTTAATGCATCTCTTATTTAATATTATTTCCCTAAAAACTATTAGATGTGGATATAAAGTCAAAGATTTATTTTGTGCCATAAAATTACTATGGAAAACTCACAAATACTGAGGCATGAGCAAGAAAATAAAGTGGAAAACATTATATAAAAGACTAGCATACATATATTAAATATTAATATATATAAATTATGTCGAGAGTTATCCTTCTTGAGGCATCTATTTTCATCATTTTTTCATTCCTAATTTAATTTAGAAAATCAAATTTTACTTTAATTTTAGGATATGAAATGATTTGTGTGCAAACAAAAAATAAATAGAATAGAAACAATTGAATTATTTTAAAATAAATAATTAGTTAAATTGTATAGCCAATTTTGTATATAAAATAAATCTATTTAATTTTGAAAAATATTCTTTTAAGATATATTTAATGAAAAATCTAGAAAAAATTGTACATGCAAGCAATTTCTTTTCTAGGACAAAAAATATATATGTTGATAGACATTAAAAGCAAAATAATAAGAAGAAATGCGTTTGAGAAAAAAAAAAACTGAAAATATATATATATATATATATATATATATATATAGGTGGCTTTTTTCCATTGCATAACTCTAATTTCCTTTTTAGTAATTTTTTTAGTATTTTATTGTTACTTAACCTTTGTATGGCTAAACTTGTCAATGAAGAACACTTGCTAAGTCATTTTCAAAATATAAATTTTATGCACCTAATTTTGTATAAAAATATTATGTTTATGATGAACAATTACTTAAATCATTATCAAAATAAATTTTGTGCATTCAGTACATTAATAGAATAACATATAAATTTATAATTATTATAAAATGAACTAATTTTTGTGTATATCTAAACAAATGGCATCACATGTCAATAGTATATCCTATTTTTTATTATATTTTTCAGTCTATGAGTTTTAGAAAAAATGTGCTAAATTTTGTTTTAGTATTTTGGATCACACTATGATAGAAACAAATGATGACAATTGGAACTTGTAGTACTTAAATTCCTCATCCAGGGTATGTTGTGCCAGACTTTCATTGTATCCTGCATTTTGCATCAACCATTTCAAGACTTCCAATGTTTCATAGATAAAAAGAGTGTTGGCCAAAAAGCAACCTGGAAACTAGGCATCTTTTTTTTTTTAAATTTCTACATCCTTATCTGATTCTAAATTGCTTTAATAGATATTAACCATATAAAAAGTCCTAATCAAAAATCACAACCCACATATCACCAACGCCTGAGACAAAGCCCATTTGAATAAGAAACATGAAGAGCCACAATTACCAAACCAAATCATAACCTTCCTTATATATCTCCTCCTCCCGTTACTCTATTTTGCCTCTTCATTTCAAAAATACTTGAATGCAATGTCTCTAAGCCAAATAGAAACATAACTGAAAAAAACACTTCAAAAAGAAAGAAAAAAATTAAATAACATCAAAAAGGCAAGGGGAAAAATCTTCCCTACTGATCACATTCTCCATTTTATTGGATCCACAACCAGGATAATCCCTAGATAAGATAGGAAACTGGCCATAGGGACCCTTGTATTGCATGGTCTATTGTTCTAATGCATTCAATGGATTCCCATTCTTCACCTTGTAATTCACTCCTGCTCCATAACTCAACGAACAATTGATCACAATATCATATGTTGGGCAGTGTTCGCAACTATTTGTCACCATTATGGATTTCATAAACTCTCCTATGAAATCCTTGGTACGTGATATCAGCATCTCAAATTTGCATGGATTATCTGGCCTAGTTGGAACTAAGTAACAATGGCAATATCCATCGACCACAATGTCACTCCTACCATTAACCAAAATATCAAAGATAGATTCAATCAATAAGTAAATAGATTGAAGTGATGAAAGATTAAATTTAATACCTGTACAAAGTTGATGATCATATGTGAAGTTGTGGTTTCAACCTTGAGTTGCATTGATTTTTGGCAAGTCTCGAGAGTTTACTGAGTATACCACAAAGAATTTGCACACTCTTTAAAACTAAAAATAATACTAAAAATAACAACTTTAAAAACAAACTGGTCCAAACTGGTCCACTTCTATTTCTAAAATGATACTTAAAAATGCATTTAAAAACAATTATAAAATCACTTACATAGGAAAGTTAACAATAATGACTACGTTTTTTTTTTTAAAGATAAGAAGATAATATTTAAGAGTGGATATGGATTTGCATGTCATTTGAACGTCAATTTCTAGCTAAAGAGATTTTCCTTATACATTGCTTTTGGTGGATGCCATTGTAATACACCTATAATGTAATGAAGGTATGATTTGGCATACATGAAAGAAGAAAATTTAAGAAAAATAAAAACACAGACAAAGTGAATTATTTTTGTTCTCTCTCTTTTTCTCTAGTTCTAGCTCTTTCTTTTCATCTTCATTTCTTTTGGGGAGTTTATATATATTATTTCGTTCATTAGAAAGTGGGAGTAGATGTTAGAAAAATCATAGAGGATCATGTCAGTGTCATGTAGTGTAATTTCCATTTGGAGTATTTGTAGTTGCGTAAACGTGCATATCTATGCCACTTTTATAAAAGAAATGGCTAACACAAATACATATTTTCAACTTTCATCACCTAAAAGTGATATTTATATTTTGAATTTAAAATGTTGTAAACTAATGAAATGTAGAACTATTAATTTAGTTTATGCTTGTAATTTAATTTTATTTTTTAAAATGGTTCAATATATTTTATTAATAAATTTAAGAGCAAAATTTGAAGTGTTGAAAATTTTAGAAAAAAGTGAGGTTGATGGGACATCGCAAAAAGAAAATGCAAAACATTTTGTTTTTCTTTTATTTTTTTCTCCACATAGATTACTTGAAAACCTAGTGCATGGAAAAAAAAATTATGAATATTTATTTTTTAATAATTTTTTTAAGTTGGACTTAATCAAAATGTCATAGTTTTCATGGGACGTCAACTTTTATTTATTTATTTTTCTTAAATTGTACCCTCTTAGAGAGAATTCTCTCCTCTAGTGTACCATATATTTTTCAAAAAAAAAAATGTTTTAATATGTTAAAAAAAATCAGTTAGCCTCATGTTTAATTATAAAACCCTACTTACAATAAATTTTTTTAAAATCATAATAAAACTAATCAAAATATATATATATTTGGATTCTAAAGTTTGAGCCCTCAAAAGGTTATTTTTAAATTTTCATGAAGTTAATCTCCTATAGTTGAAATTGTAAAAAGAACTATAGGAGGAATTTAGAGTTGAAGTTGAAGTTTTTTTGAATTTACCCCAAACAAGGGGTTAAGCTACCATTGGGCAAAAGGGTTTTGTAAGACCACCCAGTCAATTAGCCACTCGATTAGTTCTCTACAATGCAAACTAAGAATCTTTTAATAGCTAGTGACAACGTACCCTAGGTGAATTATGATTAAGGTGATTGAGTTGTTTTGTGAGTGTAGGGTATAAGTAAGTTCCTTTTGCTTCAACTATGTCACTTGGATACTTACCATTGTGAACTATTTGTGATCTATATCATTATATAGTTATTTATAAGAACACTCTAGTTGAATTTTCATATGAGATATTTTTGTATAGTTGCTAGTTTTATTTTATATAGTGGTGATGTATAAGATCATTATATAACATGTAAAGCCACTTGGTCTACTTCCTATAAATGTGTCTAAATATTCTTAATGTGCGGAAACAAATTACCTCGTGACTCATAGTTCATATAATTTATGGTGGTTGTCTTGTTATTTACATATTATTTTACTTACATGGCAATAACAAAACTAGCAAGCACATATTTCATATTCTTAGGTACACAAATAAGAATAATTATGTATAGTTTACTACGTAGTTGTGATTATTAATTTTATCAAAAGATGTTATAAATAAATATTATATGATCAAGTCATGTTTAAGTGCAACAATACCTCCAATTGTCTAACCCGGAGTATAAAGTAATGGAGATATTAAGAATATTAGAATTAAGATTGAAACCGATAATGCTATTAATAATGTAGCAATAAAATTAAAAGTAAATAAAATAAAATTGAAATCATGTTTAAATTGGCAATAAATTGTCACTTATACTAAGAAGTGTTATAAATAGTAATAATAGAAAAAATTATTGTTATAAATCTTGTCGTAGAGATTAGATCTCTTGACATGCAAATTTAAATGCTAATCAATTTTTGACCATATTGAAGTGGTGGCAGACGAATGGAATTAATTCTATATCTACTCACCACTCAGGGATGTCTCTTCAAATCTAGATTACTTGACTGGTTTTGTGGTTCTGTGACATTCACGTTGGTTCACAGGTAATGACATAATGACTCTTACTATCACATTTATGGTGCCCTAAATATTGTTGTGGAATTGGATTTGATAGTATTGTCGATCTTGATTTTGTGGATCTTCCACCCATTGCCTCAATTAATGATAAGATGGTACGCTATGATATAGGGAGAGCTAAGAGTTAATTGGGGGAATCGAAGAGTATTTTATACGTTACAAGAAGGAGCCAAAACTACAGGAAATAGGGATACACCCTTTCACTCGAAAAATTGTCTAAGCACGGATAATGAATAGATAGAAATGGGGACTCTGCATGGTATTTGAAGGAGGCCACCGCCATGCTGAGAGCAGGAGACTTAATCTTCCCTCTATTATTTGAAGTGGACCCCAACTCACATCAGGGGGGCGGGGACTAGAGGTTGTCAATTAAGAGAGAGGATTTCCAAGGAGAAGGTCTCACGTAGGTATCCTTTCTTGAGAAATGGATGTGATCTTGTATTGAGGGGCAATATATTTGAAGTGGATTCCTATTTCTCTTCACACAAAAAAAAAAAGAAAAAAAAGATAGATTATCTTATAAAGGCATAAATATGTGTTAGTTCGCCTCTTCTAAAGAATGTAGGAGAAGTCAAGCTGCACCTTTCCTTTAGAATAGAGAACTAGAGAGCCTTATAGTCGTATGTTCCTTACAGTTGGAGCTTTACATCATGTCAATTTTACAACTCTACGAAAAGCTTTTGTAGAGTGGCATGATTATTTGGCACCATTGCTAAACCCAGTGCTTTTGGTAAACATAGGAGGATTAACAAGCATGACGAGCATGAGTTTAGGTTGGAATCGTGTTGAGCTAGGCACTAATTTGTCAGATAGCTATCTGATCCTTCAACCGTTCGTCAAGATTAGCACTACCAGGTAGGACCTTATGTCCTTTATTCCTGTAAGATGAATATGTATTATAATTAAGGCGTTGAATATAATTTTAAACCCTTTAATTCGACTTTGGGATGTGTCCAAACAAAAAAATAAAGTCTTTAAATTATGATGAATCACTCCTGCCAATTACATTTGTGTGAATGTTGCGGAGCCTTTTTAATAAAACCATATGGTACATCTACATAATCCTTGATTTTCCTTGATTTACTAATGTTGAATCAATACTGTTGCTATGGTGACCTGCATGAATATATTCAAAGTTGAGCTAGATAATAAGTAATATGGAATCTCATACAAGTCTATATGGAATTTAACGTTTGCAGAGTAGAGATAATATTTGTTACAATCTACTTAAGACTCGATTTAAAAATAAAAATAAAACCAGCATCATAGCTCACTGTATTAGGTCAAAGATAGGATGTCACACCAGCGGTAAATTAATAGAGTAGGCTGAACATACTTGGTATTGAAGATAAGGATGAATGCACATTGACAATCTTACCATATCCCATAGGCACACAATACCAAATATCAAATCATAATGACAGATTCTCCCAATATCATCTGCAAACTATAGCAAAACCAATAGCATGCACTAATGCATTTGACTGCAA
>VDFB02371605.1:0-20473 GCA_007258455.2 Sequoia sempervirens | reverse complement strand
TAGTGTTCTTCCGACGCTACTACTTGCCTATTTCGTCGCATATTCAACGAACTTTTGGTGTTCTTTCGACGCTACTAATTTTGTATTTCGTCGCTATTTCGACGAAATTTCCATGTTTCCACGCTAAATGTTTGCCCATTTCGTCGAGCCAACGATGAACTTCTGGTGCAGTTCGTCGGTGGATAAACAAAGTTTTCGTCGATATTCCGACAAAATCCCGACGTATGTCACGATGCTGCCGACCGACGATTCTTCGCCGTTATTTCGACGTTTAATTTTTCATCGGCCTTGCGACGAAAAAATAGCGACGAAAAATTTTTCGCCATTGCGTCGCTCTTCCGACAGAGATTTGTCGAACGACCGACGAACGACCGTCGGAAAATGGTGTCAAATCCTGTAGTGATGTAAGGGAGAGGGCCCGATCGTGGGATAGGGTCCAATAGCTGGTATAGCTATGGATAGCTTGGGGCCCACCGGTGGGTAATTTTAATACCAATAAATATTTCAAATTTCCTTTCAAATATGATATGACAGATTCATATTAAATTCACAGTATGTCCTATCATAGGTTGACTTTTTTGTTGCCACCTTCTCAATAGTGGGTGAATGCAAGTGGACATTTATTTGCCTATTTCACAATATCAAGTGAATGCATAATGATAATCATATTTCCACAATATAAATGATATTTTCCACCTTCCCAATAAAAGGTTGTTGTGAAGGGATATTTTATTAACCAAAATATAAGTCTTCTTGCATTAAAAGTGAGTTGACATGTACATAAGATATTGCCAAGTGATTTAATTCCAAATATATTTGAACAAAATACATTTCAACATGTCCCATTTCTCATATTCTTTTTACTATCAACTAGTTCCCGGATGTCCATAATAACCAATCTTTTTTTGAATTTTCCTGCAAAATTGAAAAACACGAACTCTCAGGCTCACTATGCATTGCAAAATTTCAATATAACACTTAATTATCACTCTATTATTTACAAATCCACTAAAAAACAATAATCATAAAAAAAAATTAAAACTGGTTACAATTCAAAAACAAACTTAATATCACTTCAAATCACCAACCAGAAATCCTACGTACCCATTAAGCTATCACTTCTACCATTAATCCATTGAATGCAGATAAAATTCCCTCCCATAATTCAAATTAATCCACTTCTACCATTAGTCCATTGAATGCAGAAAAATTCCCTCCCATAATTCAAATTAATCCACTTGCTACCAATTCAAATTCAACAAACCTATTTATGCAAGCAATCCTCATTTGTGCGATGCATTTTTCAAATTTCTCACTTTCTGCTGCATGCTCCTGAGCAATGATGACCTCCTCCAGATCGATGTGCTCTCCTCCTTCAGCTCTTTCGGTAATTCATTTCCATAACCATCCTTTATGTTGTCATCGTCGAGTCTCCCTTTAAGCTTTGTTATGGTAGAAATATTTCCAACCCTTTCGAATACAACATTACCATACATATATATGTTGCACAAAATGATACATATCCACTTATGTTTCCCATAGCCCTATCCATTTTCATGAAACTTACACATTCATCTATATCTGCAATATATATATCCCTGTTCATTTTAATGAAACTTACGCATTTCTCTCCCCCTATATATATAATATATTTGTAAAGATAGATAGATACCTAATTTGAATGTAAATGAACAACGTATAAATTGAATGTACATACCTATATTTGTTGATGAACTATTCAGTAATATATTAATTTCAAATTAGCTATCTATCTATCTCTACAAATATATATATATAGGGAGAGAGATATGTGTAAGTCTCATTAAAATGAACAGGGCCATATATATTGCAGATATAGATAAATGTGTAAATTTCATGAAAATGGATAGGGCTGTGGGAAACATACATACATACATACATATATATATATTTGCAGAGAGATAGATAGATAACCTAATTTGAATGTAAATTAACAAGGTATGTATATTTATATTTTGCAATTTGAAATTAATATATTACTGAACAGTTGATCAACAAATATAGGTATCTACATTCAATTTATACCTTGTTCATTTACATTCAAATTAGGTATCTATCTATCTCTGCATATATATATATATCATACTCAAATTTATATATTACTATATAGTTCATCACCAAATATAGGTATCTACATTCAATTTATACCTTGTTCATTCACATTCAAATTAAGTATCTATCTATCTCTGCAAAGTGACTATATGTATGTCTTAATTAGATGTATGCTTTTTTTGTTCAATTAAGGTGACTGTAAATATTGGCCCCTATCCCTTACAATCAACTGTCATAATGGCTAGCTCCTACTTATGTTACTATGTTGTTCGAGAAATGGTACTAACATAAGTAGGACTCAACCATCATCAAAGTTAGTCGTAAGGGAGAGGGGTCAATATTTACATCACATCAAAACACTCTTGCCCTGCAGTGCATGTAGTTAGAACTGCTATAAAATTCATGGCAAATACCATGACTTATAAACTATTGGCAAATGCCAAGAATCTAAATTTCATACATATATAAAAGTTGCATAATGCTAGCTCGACTGTCAAGGGACGTGGCATAAAAAAATTACCCGACTGGGACGCTGATGACGTGGACCCCTTGCTCAAAGTTACCTTAACCACCATCGGTTACATTCAACTTAATTAGATGTATGCTTTGTCTGTTCTTCAATTGTACTGACAATATGCAAAGAATATCTCAAACAGCATTATGAAACGTTAACACAACTTGAAACAGTAGTATGATAGAAATATTTGAAACCCTTTATTGTCTTGCAAAGTTGTTTGGATATAAATATTTGTATCATGCTGTTATTGCAAGTTCATATATATGTGTATCATAATGATGTGTCAATTATATGCATGGTTAGCTTGTTCTTCAATTATAGTCAATAGTAAATGTATGGATTCATTGTTTCAGTCCGTATCATTATTTTCAATATTAAGTGTGTGTTGTTTACTAATCATTGTGTTGGTTCAATACAGAGGAAGATAAATGCACAAACAAATAGCAAGTGATCTTCAAGGAGGAAGCCTCCACAAAAGCGGAGCCAGACAACTATGCCTTCACACAAGAGAGGTGTGCATCTGCCACATAGCGATGAGGAGGATGTTGTCATTCCTGTTCACCACCGAACTGAAGAACCAAGTAGTGAGGAGGAGGTAGAAATTGTTTTGGAACAGCCAACCGAATCTGTAGTGCAAGCTAACCCAGCTGTATCAACCAAAAAGGTTGCACCGAGGCATGAATGGACCCAGGTTGACATGGACCATGCCCTTGAAGATGTTGAAGACTAAGGCTGGTCAACTAGAGGTGCAGCAAAAAAGTGGGGTATTCCTACCTCAACATTGTCCAATTGGCTAGGTGGTATAAGCACTACAAAAAGGAAAGGCCCCCCAACAGTCCTAACTGAGGAGGAAGAGTCATTGATTATCGAATGGTGCAAGGAGATGGCTATTGTTGGCCAAGGTTTGGAGATCATCAATCTGAAAATGGAAGTGGCCCAAATATGCGAAACAAGGAATAATCCCTTCAAGAATGGGCTTCCTGGAAAGTCATGGTGGACAGGGTTCAAAAGAAGGCATCCTGATCTCTGCTTGAGAATAGCCCAAGGTCAAGATAGAGACCGTGCTATAAATCTGAGGCAACCAGTTGTAAGTGCTTTCTACGACACTTTGGAGAAGGCATATGCAGCAGGGAACTATGGACCGCAGAGGATTTGGAACTGTGATGAGACAGGGCTGCAAGCTGGCTGGAATAGTAACATGAAGGTGCTTGCCATGAAAGGCGTGAGAAGTGTTGCTTACATTATCCCAAAGAGTCGGGAGTGGATCACTATTCTAGCATGTGTAAATGCTGCAGGTCAAAAACTTCCAGGTTTTTATTTGTTCAAGAGCAAAAAAAATGTGCAAAACTACATAGCCAACTGTGAGCCAGGAGCATTGATGGTTGTTCAACCTCACGCATGGATGACTAAAGAGCTTTTTATCAAATGGCTGAAGTTCTTTGCTATGAAAGTACCTAGGGGTTGCTCACCCACCCATAGACACCTCTTGATATTTGATGGGCATGGCAGCCATGTAGCCTTCTCTACCATTACCAAAGTAAGGGAGCTTGGTATTGACTTGCTCACCCTACCCGCCCACACATCACACAAGTTGCAGCCTCTTGATGTGAGTGTTTTATCATCTTTCAAGTGTAACTTCAAAAAGGAAAGAACAAATTGGACCATTAGACATCCAAATCTGGAGATAAGAAGAGCATAATTGGCTACACTTGCCAGCCTAGCTTTTCAAAAGTCGTTGACTTTTTCAAACATTACAGCTGGTTTCAAGAGGATAGGTATTTGGTCATTTGATCGAAATGCCTTAGATAATGACATGGGGGTTAGCGAGATATTCCACTTTGCTGCCCCCGAAGAAGCATCAGCTGCTACAAACATTCTAAGCCTTTCCAACAATGGTTTGGCAGTCAATGAGGGTGAGTCTAATGTTGGAACTACAGAAGTTGGAGATCACCAAAATGGGATGAATGGTTAGTATGTTCTGCATTTGTTGTATGAAGTTATATTTCAGTATGTTGTTACACTATGTACCATTGTTTGATATGTTGCTTATTTTGAATCAGCTTAATTAGATGTATGGTTAGTTTGTTCTTCAATTACAATCGATCTTACATGTATGCATTTGTTGTTACACTATGTTCTGCATTTGTCGTATGAAGTTATATATGCATATATGTAATATGCATATGTTGTACGAAGTTAAATTTTAGTATGTTGTTTTGAGAAATGGTATTAACATAAGTAGGAGTCGGCATATGCAATATGCAATATGCATATGTTGTATGAAGATAAAATTTAGTATGCTATTTGAGAAATGGTATTAACATAAGTAGGAGTCAGCATATGGTTAGTATGTTCTGCATTTGTTGTATGATGTCATATTTCAGTATGTTATTACACTATGTACTATTGTTTGATAGGTTGCTCATTTCCAATCAGCTCAATTAGATGTATGGTTAGTTTGGTCTTCAATTAGAATCGATCTTACATGTATGCATTTGTTGTTACACTATGTTCTGCATTTGTCGTATGAAGTTATATATGCAATATGCATATGCATTGCATATATCCATATGTTGTATGAAGTTAAATTTTAGTATGTTATTTTGAGAAATGGTATTAACATAAGTAGGAGTCAGCATATGCAATATGCAATATGCATATGCATATATGCAATTGTTGTATGAAGATAAAATTCAGTATGTTGTTTGAGAAATGGTATTATCATAAGTAAGAGTCAACATATGCATATGTTGTATATGCATAAAATTCAGTATGTTGTTTGAGAAATGGGATTATCATAAGAGTCAGCATATGCATATGGTTGTGGATACTGTCAGCAATTGCCTTCTCTATTTGCATTTAAATTACATGGATTGGATTCGTTTGTTCTTTAAATACTCTCAAACTTACATGTATGAATTTGTTGTTTCAAATTCCAATGAACCACTTGAACCAGCAGTATTGGGAGACCAGAGTACTATTGGAGACATATCTCTTTCCCTGCCAACTCCACCTGAGCAGTCATCCTAGCTCTTTGATGGTGCTGCCAATCTTGCTATGGATATGCATGTGGAAAAAGAACAGAGTCTTTCAATGCCATCTCCACCGCACTGCATGGGTCCCAATACGTTAGTACATTTCTATGTTGATTGTGGAGATAGTGACGGTGAGCAGTTAGGAGATATAACGGATGCTACAAATAGTGAGAGGCCAGAAACAAATAATGCCGATTTGATTGAGCCTTTAGGAGGCCAACAAACTTCACGCATCTCACAATTCTTGAAGCTATCAGTTCATGTGGTGAAAGACAAGTCTAATAAGGTAGTTGACCGTGGGGTCAAGTTGCAAAGAGGATCCCAACTCCTAACTGTTGATGACTTCATGGCAATGCTAAGTGAACAAGACGAAAAGAAGAAGGAACTAGAAGAATTGAAATTGAGGAAGAAGCAACAGCTTGCAGAGCACAAGATAGAAAGGATTGCAGAATTGGAGGTGAAAAGTCTTATGAGAATTGAAAAGGAAAAGCAACGAGTAGCAGCAGAGGCTGAAAAGGAGCTGCAAAAGAAGGAGAAGGACAAAAAAAGGGAGGACCAACAGAGAGAAAAGGAAGCCGCAAAAAGGGAAAAAGAGTTGGAGAAGGCACAAGCAAATGGTGCAAAGGAGAGGTGACTCAGTAGCCCTCTAAATCCCTTGCCTGACTGCCATAGGATCTTCACATATTTCATATCTATTCAATGCCCCCAATATTGTCCATCACCTACCCAAGCTACCAGCCAAACATTTCAAAGTTGGAGTCCTTCTCAGTTGCTCTCCTATACACACTCACCTAGCCCCACAAGAAGCCAACCATATGAGAGTTGGAGTCCTCACTTACAGGCCTATCAAACCTCACCCACCCCAAGCATAATCCAACCAACTCAATCATGGAGTCCTCCATCACATGCCACATCCAACTCACAAGACAGCTTGCCATCAAATTTTAGTTTTCCTACATTTTTTGATTGATTTGAATGTTTGGTTGCTAGTTTTTTGTTGTGAACTTCTTGATGGATTTGAAATGATGTTTGAACTTTTTTTGTTTTGAATGTTTGTAACTTGAAACATCAATATCGATACCATAGAACAACATATTCTGTCATGTTACTGTCTATCTCTGCAATATGAAACATATGTATATATTTATCTCTGCGAGAGGAAACTGGTGTATCTATCTATAGTAATCTATACATATATGTATCATAATTGTGTATGACTCTGCTGTTTGAAGTTAATTTGAAAATTCAGTATGTTGTATCATTCTATGTAGCATACATATGTATGGTAATGTTGTATTCAAATGGGTTGGAAATATTTCGACCATAACAAAGCTTAAAGGGAGAGTTGTCGATGACAACATAAAGGATGGTTATGGAAATTAACAAGGTGTCCACTCATTTAAATGTAAATGGACAAGGCAATTGCTGATAGTATGCACATACATATGCATATGCGGACTCCTACTTATGTTAATACCATTTCTCAAACAGCATACTGAATTTCATAGTGTAACAACAAATTCATACATGTAAGATGGAGTGTAATTGATGAACAAACTAACCATTCATCTAATTTAAATGTAAATGGAGAAGGCAATTTCTAACAGTATGCACATACATATACACATGCATATGCACATGCACATGCACATGCTAACTCTTGCTTATGTTAATACCATTTCTCAAACAACATACTAAATTTTATCTTCATACAACAATTGCATATATGCATATGCATATTTGCATAGATGCAATATGCATATGCATATCTAACTTTGGTACATAGTGTAACAACAAATGCATACATGTAAGATCGATTGTAATTGAAGAACAAACTAACCATGCATCTAATTGAGCTGATTCGAAATGAACGAAAAATTAACCATATGCTGACTCCTACTTATGTTAATACCATTTCTCAAACAGCATACTGAAATTTAACTTCATACAACAATTGCATATATGCATATGCATATGCAACATATATAAGAATGGTGTATAGTGTAACAGCATACTAAAATACAACTTCAAACAACAATTGCAGAACATACTAACCATATGCTGACTCCTACTTATGTTAAGATTGAGTGTAATTGAAGAACAAACTAACCATGCATCTAATTGAGCTGATTCGAAATGAACAACATATCAAACAATTGTACATAGTGTAGCAACAAATTCATACATGTAAGATTGAGTGTTTATGATGAACAAACTAACCATGCATCTAATTGAGGTGAATGGAAATGAGCAACATATCAAACAATGGTACATAGTGTAACAACATACTGAAATATAACATCATACAACAAATGCAGAACATACTAACCATATGCTGACTCCTACTTATGTTAATACCATTTCTCAAACAGCATACTAAATTTTATCTTCATACAACAATTGCATATATGCATATGCATATGCAACATATATAAGAATGGTGCATAGTGTAACAGCATACTGAAATACAACTTCAAACAACAATTGCAGAACATACTAACCATATGCTGACTCCTACTTATGTTAAGATTGAGTGTAATTGAAGAACAAACTAACCATGTATCTAATTGAGTTGATTCGAAATGAACAACATATCAAACAATTGTACATAGTGTAGCAACAAATTCATACATGTAAGATTGAGTGTTTATGATGAACAAACTAACCATGCATCTAATTGAGGTGAATGGAAATGAGCAACATATTAAACAATGGTACATAGTGTAACAACATACTGAAATATAACATCATACAACAAATGCTGAACATACTAACCATATGGTGACTCCTACTTATGTTAAAACCATTTCTCAAATAGCATACTGAAATTTAACTTCATACAACAATTGCATATATGCATATGCATATGCAACATATATAAGAATGGTGCATAGTGTAACAGGATACTGAAATATAACTTCAAACAACAATTGCAGAACATAGTAACCATATGCTGACTAACCATGCATCTAATTGACCTGATATTAACATAAGTAGGAGTCAACCATCATCACATATAGCTGTAAGGGAGAGGGGCTGATATTTACAGTCACTTTAATTGAAGAAAAAACAAAGCATACATATGATCACTTCAATAGACATGTAATTGTAGACCTACAACTTGCATATATATAATGGCAGTATTCGAACACTATCATACAGTCCATAGTATCGGGTGGCATGCACCTATGTTTTGGCCAAAGTATGTATGTATGTGTGTATAGTATCCTATACACACATACATGTATGCATGTGTGTATAGTATGTATACATACATGCATACATGTATGTGTGTATAAGTATATACACACATGCATACATGTATATACGTATACACATACATGTATGCATGTGTGTATATACTTATACACACATACATGTATTCATGTGTGTATAGTATGTATACACACATGCATACATGTATGTGTGTATACATACTATACACACATACATCTAGGTATGTGTGTATAAGTATGCATGTGTATGTGTCAAATAGAAACATACATACATAAATAATTATGTAGTATGTATGTATGTATGTGTGCATACATGCAGACATAATATTTTATTATTTAGTCTAATATAAAGATGTTGAATATTATATCAATTTAAAAAGAAATGTTTAGTCAATTAAAAATTAAATGATTACTAAATTGACTAAGAAAATCATATAAATGATTAGTCAATTAAAAAAATAAAATGATTACGAAATTGACTAGGTGAATTCTATAAATGGATATGACTATTCCCTAAATCAGTCATATTTGAAGCAGAGACGAAGGACAAGGAAGAGTGGACGATGGGGGTCGGGAATTTTTGAGCGAGGGGTTCACGGCATCGGTCGAAAGAGCCGGCTAAAACATAGGTGCATGAAAGCCTTCACTGTCGAGTTAAGAAACACACATACTGCCACTATACATATGCAAATTATAGAGGTACAAAACGCAAACTAAGGTATATTTGAATGGCGGATTGTGTGTATATGTGTGTATACACACATATATATGCATATATTCCAATTACAGAGGTATAAAATGAAAACAAACACATATATTATGGCGGTGTGTGTGTATATGTGTGTGTAGACATATAAATATGGATATATACAGACATATACACATAGTCAATCGTATATACGCATAAATGTAACTGTATACACGCATATACACACAATGGGCCATTTATATGCATATATATAACTGTATTCTCACATATACACACAGTCCGGCATTATATAGTTCTATTATTGCTGGAAAATTTCATTTGCAGGTCGTTGCTATGTGTATATGTGTGTATACACAGATATATATGCATATATATACATTTATATGCATATATATCTATGTATACACACATTTACAAACAGTCGGCCATATATATGCCTATATATATCTGTATAGTCACATATACACACAGTCGGCCATGAATAAGCTGCAACAAAGCTTCATTACATAATGAAAGCATTACAATTTTTTCTTGCACATTTAACAAAAGAAAATCGCAAGAAAAACCTACAAAAATTTTGCAATGCATAGTTACTTCCTGAGTGAGGTTGGAAGACAACCTCACCTACGTATCTTGAAGATATATAGTTTCCTTTTACTGAATATGGTGTAGATACGCACTTTAAGCACGAAAACTATATCACCACCACTCGGCCATGGCCTCACCATCGTCGGCGTCTGTCCTAACCAGAGCTGGTTCTCAATGGAACCGCTGAAAATGAATTATGTCTCATTAATGGGTGTTTCGTGAATAGAATGCAAGACCAAGCGAATGGTGTGCATGTCGAGGTGGTTGGCGTTAAAGCCGACGGCGGGGAGTGTGTTGCAGTTAATGAGCATTAACTAGAATATGCATATGCAAGTACTGGTGTGACGCCAAACAACAATCGGTCATATAGATGTCCGCGATAGGTATATGCCTAATTTTTAATCTTTTTTGGTGGTTTTTGGAAATCGCCCCCAAAACCTTGGAAAGCGTGCTCGAAATCAGGCCAAATTTCTATTTCAAACTACCAGCTCGACAGTGAAGGCACGTGGCAAAAAAAATAGTCGACTCAGACGCTGATGACATGGACCCCTCGCTCAAGGTTACCCTACCCACCATCGGGCCCTCTCCCTTATACCAGATTCGTATAACAACAGCAACAAAAAAGTACATAAACAATAAATTGCGGACTTAAGTCTACACGTGCTCACAATTATTACTGGAAAATTTTGAAGGCCTTTGGACAATATCATTTAGTAATAATCTGTAACCGCAACTTTCTGTAAACTGCATATTCATTCACGATTTGTAGGAATATCTACAAAAGTTGTTGCACCGATAATATAATTACCTTTTTAAATAAGGTCACCTGAGAAGTCCTATAAGAGATGTTGCTATGAAAGTTCTAATATGTCATTGAATATAATAACTATCCATGAGGAAATACTATGGATCTTTCTTGTATCCATTGAATATCATGCATCCAACAGTTTCATTCTATTGGGTATAATGTAACTGTACTATATTCTGACATTATTGAGTATGCTAACATCTTCCACATATATTTATGTTATAATTTTGGTGAAAAGAAAACTGTAGTTTCATGATGTTGACTTTGACAACACTTATTAGTTACTGTATTTGCATGGTATTGAAATAATTCACAAGATGTTACAAATGCAAGCATTAGCATTACTTTATTAAGGAATTTCTTGACCTAGAAAGGTTTAGTTCTCTAAACCAACAATCTGACACATCTTTAATGAATGCACAGTAACATAGATGAAGTTGTGTAACTCCTCACAGAGTCTAGCATACTAACAACTTTTTTATATATGTTCACTTGCTGCTAATCGTAATTCAGACTGATCTTAAAAACCTGTGGTTATCAAATTTATTTGTGTTCTTGTTCTGTTGTAAACCACCCCTATTAATTGATTGGGTTTGGCTGCAATATAACAAATTGTTGTTATTCTTTTATTAGAATTTATTTATAGTGCAGCAATAGTTAATGCTCTATTTCTTTTAAAATATTATGATTTGGTTAAGCTGCAATGTAATAATTGTTGTTATTTCTTTATTAGAATTTATTTATAGTGCGGCAATAGTTAATGCTCTATTTCTTTTAAAATAATGTGGCTTGGTTAAGCTGCAATGTAATAATTGTTGTTATTCTTTTATAGAATTTATCTATAGTGCAACAATAGTTAATGCACTATTTCTTTTAAAATAATGTGATTGGGTCCGGCTGCAATATAGTAATTGTTTTTATTCTTTCATTAGAATTTATACTGCAACAATAGTTAATATTCTAGTTTCTTAAAAATAATGTGATTGGACGGTGAACCCACTCCTACAATTGCAGCAAATTATAAAGTGCCTAAACCCAACCTTACCCTCTTGGAAGTGTGGAAGTTATTAAATAATAAGTAGGTACTCATTTTAATTATCAAACCTGCCCTCAGTGTCATCATCTTTATTTTGCTTTTCAAATTTCAAAGAATAATTGAGGCATACAGTACTTCATAGTTTCCACCCTTTTAAAAGCCATATATCTTGTGTGACTATGTGATTTTGGATTGTTTTGGTAACAACATATGATGAAAAAGTAAATATGAATATTGTTAGTTTTATTTTATTTTATATTCTCCTCCTACAAGTAGACTTCTTAAATATCCTCACTAATTGTTATTGGATCGGTGTAGGTTTCAAATGAATTCTCTATGCCATGCTATTAGGTTGATATATTTTTATAATCATTTTTAGGAAAGTTTCTATATTTCATTTAAGGTACAATGTTCACTAGTAGGAGCAAATGTTTCTAATGTTTCTATTTATTCAGCATTGTAATGCTACATTGTTAATGTATGCCATTATAGACCTCATTAATTATAAATAAGTTGTATTAATATATAAATTAATGATATAGGAGTGTATGGTATACTAGTATATTCATCCTATCAATAGTGGTTATGATATATAAAGTGCATAGTGTTGAATCACAAGTATATCTTAAGGTTGATTTTAATATGATATGCATGGAGGATGCTAATAATAGGTGAAATCCTCTATGACTCTTTTCTATCATTGTTGTGTGAGTTGATGCTAAGACATCTTTGTAACCTAGTGGTTTATATCCCTTGCTTTCCAACCATGTGTGAGATGGTTGATGTCTAGTGTCAAACTACGGTTCCTCTACAAATTATATGCGTAGGCAAGGCCGTCAAAGATGAGCCCCCGAGGAATTAGGTCTAGCCTCTAGGGTTTGCTCTCTTTACATTACTTGAGTTACATTTGATATATTGTATTAAATAGCTTATGACTTGAATATGCCTTCAGTTTATGAATGTGTTGGTTGAACTACTTAAGTCCACTTCGTTGATGTGAACTTCATACCTCCACCTGAAACCCTACTAAAATGGCGTAAGCAATTTAGTTTTTTATCTCAAAATTATAATCTATCATTGGTCAAATGTTGTTTTTCTCTTCATGAAATGCGTGGTTGAAAGCAAACTTTTGTGGGTGAGTCTTGCGTTGTAATCAAAATTTTAAATTTGTGTTTTTAGTGTCAATGATTGAAACCCTTACAAGATTATTTTCTCATTCTAGAGGAATTAGGAAGGATTTTCTCTAGCTCCATTTATTTTTATAATTATGGTTGAATGTTTAGGTGGGTCCATTAAAGGGGTATTAAAAATGAAGAGGATTCAAGATTTTGAATGTTCAAATCTTGAGAAGGTTGTAACACATTTGTAATTTGTGGATGATACTTTTATATAAACCATGAGAATTTTGTAACACATTTATAATTTATGGTTGAGACTTCTTTGTTTGGAAAATCTTTGGCCCAAGAAGCTAAATAATTCTACAATATTCTCAAAGTATGATAATTTTTAGGGAAACACAATAATTTGACTAAATATAATTTTTCTTCAATATATCTTTAATAATTCAAAAAAGTGTTGTATTTTGGGTATTAATGCAATGTTGCTTCCTTCAAAATATTTAGGTATCCCACTTTTCACATGTATGATTAGCAGAGTACTTTGGTAGGATAATATTGAAAAAGTTTGAGCTAAACTCTCCTCTTGAAATGGTAAATGGATAAGTTTAGCAAGGTAGACTTAGAAAATAAAAGTAGTCCTTAAAGCTATTCCAATATATATGATTTCAGTTGTTGATATCCCAAGAATGGTTTATAATAGAATTATATCTATCAATAGGAAATTCTTATGGCAATTAGGCTTAGAAAAATAAAATAAACTCCCCTTAATGAAATGGAGCAATGCATGTCTATATAAAAAGAAAGGATAAGTTGGAGTAAAACATATGTTGATTCTACCGCAACTGCTAGGTGGATGGGGCTCGGTCTTTTAGGTGCTATCATGGAGAGAGGTGGTGGGCAGCATATGACCTGGCTGGCATGGTTATGGTGGATGGCGGCAATGGTACATTATGCAGTGTGGGTATTAAATGTTCACTTGGAGTTTGTAGTAGGGGATGTGATGGTTGTGTACTGCTATTGGATGGATGGGAGTTAGTGGGAGGATGATGGATTGTTGCATGCATTGTGAAGGATGTTGGCTTTTAAATTGGGTGGATGCCAGTGAATTGGCATCGGTCACTATGGAAACGCTAGTATGCTTGCAGCCGTCTAGAAAGCTCTAGGCTTTCTTTGGCAAGGTTAGATATGGTAGATTGTGATCTGTGTTCAAGGATTGGGACTTCTTGGTGTTGGAGGCAGTGCAACTTCTGCTTGGCGAGGAGTTTATGTTGTCGGTCGAGTGGTGGAGAACAAACGTAGACATTGTTGCCTGCTTTGTCACTACACTATTGGATTTGGAGGTCCCGAAGGCCATGATGGTGTTAATTGTGAGAAAGTTGGTTTGGGAAATTTTGTTGGAGGGGCTCATGGACGTGGTGATTATTGTGGAGTTAGTTGTCGGTCTTCCTCGGCCACGAGCTATGAATAGGGAACTTTTACCTGGAGTGTGTGTCAAGAGGTATCCATTCATCTTGGATATCAAGGGAGAGGCGTTGTTGAGGCATCGAGAGAGGGTGAGGTGGGGTTTGAATTTCTTGAAACATCATTTGTATCTCAAGCCTATGTGGGGCGTGAATTAGAGGCAGTTGTTTAGAGAGTTTCTGGAGGCAAGCAGAGTGGTGTTGGAAGGGTAGTGGGTTAGGGTGGTGCGACATGTTTTTTAGTAATTTGGGTGGTGGTTGATGGTGCTACATGTCTTTTTGTAGGGCGGTAGTCGTGCTCTGTGCTATGGGTGCTCTTTGAGCTATGGTCATTATCGGGTCTTGGTGCTCTAAGTCCAGTTTGGGTAGTGTCTGGGTGGGGCTCATGTCTATTTCAAGTGATGGTGTTGAAGTGGTTGTTGGGTCTGGTGGTTGGTCTGTTGCTCTATTTTGGGTGTTTGATCTGGGTGGTTTTTTGGAGGCTATGTCTTCTAGGTGATTCTGGTCTATTCTGCCATGGAAAGGGCTCAATGTACATCTATTTGATATCAATAAAATAATATTTACCTAGCAAAAAAAAAACATATGTTGATTCTAGTAACTTAACTTTAGGAGCTAAATTGGTATGGAAATTTCTACAAGACACTTTTATTTTATGGTGTTCTATATTAATATGGAAATATGTGGAAGGAGTTCACATATTAGAATTGTTTGCATTGGATGAGGTAAATGTATGTTCAATAATTTAAAACTTTATGATATAGGAAAGAGATTTAAGTGACTTTATATTAAATTGGAATATAAGTAATGGTAAAAAGGTAGATTTATGGATGTATTCTTTGACATGTACTATTGTTTCGTATTCCTATTTAGTGTATGCACAAGATACCTTGGTTAGAGAATTTAGTCCTAATGCAAATGACAATTGGCAGGAATCCTTTAGTGATGGTTTTATCTAGCATTGATGAAAGAATTTAGATGGTCATGATATAAAGGAAGGGGTTAAAATATATATATATATATATATATATATATATATATATATATCATTTAAGCACCATATGTCCCCCTACATTATGATGTGGAGGATGAAATTTGTTGGTAATAAAATAAAGAAGGTATATAAGGTAAAGTTAAGTTGAGAGATTAAATCAAAAGACCACATGTGGATTCAAAGTGATTGTCCAAGAAACTTATATCAAATTCCAAGATTCCTCCAAAGTGTTGTTACTTTTCTTGGATTATAGATAACAACAAAATCCTCAATGTCATAAAATATATGATTTATGATCCATCTAGATGTACCTTGTGTTTCAAGGATTCTAAATCAGTAAATCACATCCTTCTCCACTGTGAGCATGGAATAGATTTTTTGTATATTCTTTTTTATAACCTTAATATGTGTTGGATTACTTTGGCTTCTATTGGCCAATAATTATGTCTTTGGTCAAATGGGCCAACTAATATTCAAGGTGTGTGGCAAGTATTAGTGTTATGTGTGTTATGGGGGATATGATTGGAAAATGACATGAGAGTTTTTAGGGAGAAAGAGCTTCAAGAAAGAATATGTTGGCTTAAAATTGAAGCAAAAATAAAAGAATATGTGAAAGAAGATATATTAAAGATGGAATATTTATCTTCTTTAAGTTTTTTATTGTAGAATTAATATGAAGCATAAGAAGTAATATTCCCATAAAAAGGTTAATAAACGGTAAGAATAAGAGAAAATAAAATAAATGGAAAGTTCTTGTAAGAGGGATAAAGTTAAATTTGATGATGCCTTTGAGAGCAACCTTGGTTTAACTAGAGCAAGTTTTATTTTAAGGGATGAGAAAAGTAAGTTCACACTAGAAGGGTCACAATCTATTGGCAATAAAACCAATAACTATGTAGAGTGGGATGCCCCTCTTGCAAGTATTAAAGCATATTATAAAGTTGGCTATAGAAAGATTAAGAAAGAAGGTGATTCATAATATGTTGTCAATGTTGTTAATGAAGGTTCATGCCCAAATTAGCATATGAAGGAAATATTAGGGAAAATATTAGCCTAGAGAGATAAGTTTTGCTCTTTTAAAAATTACCATTGTTACAAGAAACGAAACAAGGTTGTTGATATCTTAGTTAACTTGGGTGTAATGTAAAATTCTATCTTGTTGGTAGAAAGAAACCAAGATTAATGATTGGGAGAATCTAATTAATATAATAGACAAGGAACACCTATAAATTTCATTTATTTCATAATGTGAATAGTGTTTGAGGTAGGATAATGATGGATAACTAGGTAAATTATTACCTTTTGCATGCTTTGAAACTACTCAAATATTTATAAATATCGATAGGAGCTTTCCAATATCAAGGAGGTTTTTTATTTGATGTATGTGCATATTTATAGGTGGTTCTATCTAGCATGATAGGGGACTTTAGTGTTTTTTGTTAGTTGGTGTTTATAGTAGCTAGGTTTATTATAATCATGATGGGTGGCTCCTCATCATAATGCCACTTGAGGTAAGGGCCAATATTTTGTTGCAAAGATGGTTGCCATTGCACTAAAAGATCAACCTGTTAATGTTCAATACAACCACTAGAGTTAATGAATCCATGGGAGGCGGTTAAGCCATGTCACAAACCCCTGAGCATTGTGATACACAACACAAGGAGACCATGGGTGCACACCTTGCAATAATCCCCCCTAGTGCAAGCGAGGGATTTTAACCCATGACCTAGGCTCTGATACCAATTATTGCAAAGATGGTTGTCATTGCACCAAAAGATCGACCTATTAATTCCTAATACAACCGCTAAAGTTAATGAATCCACGGGAGGTAGTTAAGCCATGTCACGAACCCGAGCATTGCGATGCACACCTGGTGCAAGAGTACCCTGATCATGAAATGCCTCCAAAAGGATAATTTGTTAAATTTGTGTGTTCAAGCTTAAAATGATGTTTCAAGGCTATGTAAAGACTAATTTGAATGTATTAAATCCATGTAATAGGTCTAAGGTAGTCAAAGAGATGGAAAAAATAAAAAACTTGTAATATTGTCAAATATGTGAAAAAGAGCAAATCAAGAAAATCAAGGGACACTTCGATGGAAAGGGTGGTTAAATAGTTAGAATTTGAAAACGCAGTTGCCTTATTAGTTTCAAAAACTATATAAAGCATTGGGAAGGCCGAGAAAAGGGAGTAACTTTGTATTCTTGGAATAAAATTTGAAATAAAGACTTTGTTCTGTATTTTTTGAGTTTTTTTTCCTTATTAACAAGTCCTTGTACGGACTGTACTAAGGCTTAGAAGTTATAAATTTGTTTTATTTTGTAGGGCAGTGAATCTTTTATCACCCTAGAAGTGTTTGGAAGAGATTTATTCAGTTTAGAAGGCTTTGAAAACAAGAATTCATTAAACTCTCAAACCAAGGTTTGAGAGTCTTTTAAAGAAAAAAAACCTCCATCCCATCGATCTAGGTATAGTAGGTTGATGGGATGGATTGAATAAAGTGTCTTTTGGTGTGTGTTTTTTTTTGTGTGATGGAAGGACAATAGAAGATAAAAAAATGCAAGGATATGGTTGTTGCTCCCTCCAAACTCTGAGTTTTCCATGCAAGAAAGGTGCCTACAGGTCAGTGTATGAAGAAATACCTTTGAAGGAGGCTTGGTGATGAATTTCAGACCATAGGAAGACTTATTCAAACATATTTTAAGTTATGGCAAAGTGGAAAATGGTTTGCATGGTGGATTTCTAAGAAACCCCTATTTTGTAGGGTTTAAGAATGCCTAAATGAGGGTTTTATTATTTAGAGCTATATTGGTCCTAACTACTTCTGAAAATTGATTATTCTTGAGTTTTGAGATATTAAAATGGACTGTTCGATAACATTTGGTATTTTGGCGATGATCTATGAGCACTTCATTTGTAATTTAGGACTAATTTAGTAGCCTTTTCTAGCGTTCAATTTAAGAAACTAGTAGTTTTTTTAAAGCAAGCTATTGAAATATTTTGTTATGATGGTATAGACAACAATAGGCCTCTGAATATGTATTTGGTTCTTGGAAATTGGATTGGGTTTGGGAGATTCACCTGATTTAGGAAATGGAGACCTAATTGTCAAATAGTGCTTGATTTCATGGAAAGAGGAAACCTATTGAAACAGTGATAAGGGTGGTCACAAATGTTTGAATGATGTCCTATTTGTGTTGTAAAGGATTCACTAATGCTTGAACATTGGTTGGAACAATGTTTTGTGGTTAACTTACTAACTTGATGTATATGGTTCCTTGTGCAAATAGAAATAGACTGTGAGAATCAATGTATATGTTAATCAGAGTTATGTGACTATGTTGCTGGTTTGTTTTCATTAGAAACATAGTGGTTATGAGCTTCTTGAAGCCTAATAACAGTTATAAGAAATAATGCAAGAAAAGTTTACTTTTACCTTGGATAAAGAGGTGTTTTATTGAAGAGTGAAAGTGTGTATAATGGAAGGTATGAAATGTTTTGTTTTCTTGTTTTGGCTTTGGGTTAAGTGCAGTCACTTTGATGTTGGTTATGGTGTTTTGGGATTTTGATAAATGTCTGGTTTGATTTTTTGGTGATTTGGCTCTTTCGTAGCCTTGGAATTTCAAATGATGTTGATGGCTTTTGTTGAGTTGATAAGTGAAATTGGTGTAATAAATAATGAAATTGATGAAAATTTTGATGAATTAAAGATGCTTGTTCAATTTGATCTTCTCCTTATTCAATTGGGTCAAATGTATCTTGTTGATTGAGTGTTTGGATATGATGCTCTCCATCAACAGGAAAAGGAGACCAAGGGCGCACACCTTGGAACATATTTGACCATAGATTAAAGCGATTTTTAACTAAACTTCAACATCCAATATTAAGATAGTGAAAATAATAATGGGTAAAGAAGAGCTTGTTGATACTAGCCTATTATGGTCTTGTGCAATAATATTGATGGATTTCAAGGAAAATTTGAAGTAGCTAGTAGAGATTATAATTTTAAAGGATATTTTAATGGCCCTATTGGTTCCCAAACCATTGATGTAGGAGATGGAGGTGATGGAGGTTGATTAGGGTTTGGTTGAATAGAAGAATAGTAATAGAAAATAAATTATAAAGGAGGACAAGGAGATTGAGTACTAGTTAAATTGAATGAGAATGGATATTAAGAATTTGCATATCAATATGAAGATATCAAAGCATTTTATACAATATATGCACCTAACAATGATAAATATGGTTATTTTATTTTATAAAGGCATGTTGAAAATTACTAGTGGTTATAGAATTACCTTCTTGGAGCATGGAATATTAACACATGTAGATTAGTATGATCAAATTTCATGGCTTGGTAATTTTTTTGGAAAAAGTGTGTCTATGCTAAATTAGATCCCACCCTAGTTTCAAGCTTAGGGGTATATAATAGAGCATATGAATGGTGGGAATTAGATCATTTGGGTTGTGATTTATGGTAATATGGTCATTAATTTGGTGTTTAACATTAATGTTTATAGTGGTAGTTGGATGACACCCCATCAATAGAACCCTAATATCCATATTTAAATATAATACTAAACTATTTTCACCATATAGAAATTAAGGATTTTGGAAAAGGTGATAAAAACCATGGTTTATCTTTATTCATATCACACAAATATTATCATGGATGGTTTCTAGAAAATATAGTATTTAAATTTTACTAGCTCCTTTATGTCCTTTAAATCTCTATTTTTAGTGCATAGAAAAATTCAAGTAAGAAGTGATGGGTCCAATTAATGGCTAGTTTCCTTTATTATTTTATGAGCTTTTATGCTTTCATCTACTAAGTTTCACATACATTAACAAGACTTTATATATCTTTTATATGTCTTTCAT
>VDFB02371604.1:0-21043 GCA_007258455.2 Sequoia sempervirens | reverse complement strand
CTTAATCCACCCTCTTACATCACTTTAACTCATTTTATCCACTCCCCTTAATCCACCCTCTTTCATCCCCTTAATCCAACCTCTTAGGTCCCCTTAATCCATCCTATGGCTAACATCATTTGAATTTGTATGGAATTTACTATATGCAATTCTTTTCTTGCATGAATTTTTTACTTAAATGACTCGTAAAAATTGTAGTTACTTACATTAATTATTTTTGCAATTTCTCATCAAGTCGGTCTACAATGTGATTGTTGAACTGAAAAACTATTTTATCTGGAGACTATGTAAATATCAATTTTTGGTATTCACCTAAAAGTTGATAAGCTTTAATTCTATCTACATGCACATATATGTTTCATCATGTTATATAGTTGTACATTAAACTTCTTGATGTACATTATATATGTTTGTTCGATGTCACTTTTTAAATATCTTATTCAAATTGTATAGATTATACATACTTCATGTGTCTTCTATTTACCACATTTTATATAATTATTCAATTGTATAGATTATACATTAAATATACATACAAGGAGATGGTTTTTTGTTTATTGATTCAAATATTTGCTATGTAATTGGAAAATAGTTAGAATTACTTGCCTTTAATTTATTATGAATATGATTTAAGAAACTATTTAAGGAATGTTTTAATTTGTCACCTAACCATCCGATAAGTTATATATATATATGAAATTTGATTCTAGATAAGAATTATTATATAGTGCATGCATTACTTGAAAATTTGATAAAATATAAATATATAGATATGTATATAAATGCATATAATTATGAAAATGAACATAACATGATCTCATAATTGACTGCATATATAATCATCATATTAAAGTCAACTGATATAAATAAACACATATATGATAATAACATGTTCAAAATAAAACTAGAGATCTACATAGTCCATAAAATTTATATGTCAAGTCCAACACATATATTGAAATGAAACTAGAGGTTTGTAGTCCATAAAATATAAAACTATCTAACTCTCAGGCTGATCAGTTAAATCAAGTCTCCTCTTTGTTCCACGTTGACTAGATGTACCTGCATCATGCTGTAAAAGAGTTCAAGAAACTCGAAATTAGATTTAAATTTATTTAGAAATTTTGATATAATTAAACATATTTAAAATTGAAAATATAAACTTTTAGATAAAAAAACTAATTAAATATCGACTAAATATATTAAAAATGATTTTTAGTATGCATAAATTACCATATGGTCATGTGAATCAACTGGCACATTTTCTTCAACAGGTAACATAACTGTCTGTTGAGAAGATGCAAATGCCTGATCCACTATATCCTGCATATTCATATAAAGCAAACAATATGTGAAAACCTTGAATATATATATATATATATATATATATATATATATATATAATGTTCGTAAAATTTGTATAGGAGATTTAAAGTAAAGTTTACAACCTCGAATGATATGACCTCATGATCACGCACCTGAGATTGCCCATGAATAGATGTCAATGATGTCTCAGGTGTGCGGCCCGCCATGGTTATCTCATCAAATCCCTACATATAGATGTACAACAGTTCATATAGATCATTCACACATGTGTATATAAATGTAAAAATTAAATTAGATCTATGATGTGTATTTAATTTAAACTTAACAAACTTTTGAAAGCACACACCTGAGTTGATGATGTCTCAGGAGCGCTCACCACTGTAACTTGTGGCTCATCAATACTAGGAATAGTATGACTTCCCTGCATCTAGCTATAATATATCAATTCACACATGTGTACAAATTCAAATTAAATTATATATATATGGACACACAAATTATTTAATATATTTTGGTTCAAGTACCTGTCGAAAAGGTGAGCCCAAATCTACAGCACTCGACATATACACACGATGATGATATTGAGTTTCGGGCATCACGTCATCATGTCTATACACCAAACACAAAATTATTGAATTAATATTATATTATATATATAGTTTGATGTTATTATTTACATGAATTTTTTACATTTCAAACTTGAATTAAATTTAAGTTCAAGGATGAAATATACCTGTGAGTGGGACGCATCCCTGAATATAGTAAATTCTAGGCATGATCCTAACCCCAGATGCATGTGCCTCACCTAAAGTGGATGTTTGAGTATCCCTATAGCCCGAGCCTCCATGCTCTGTATTGGCCACTTCAGTGGCCACGTGTGTAGTCTACTGAGTGAGATGTTCTGAAAGTGAACTCAATGCTCCTAGTGTAGATAACATGGTTTGCTGCTGAAATGCAGTGGGAATACTAGGAGAAGGAGGAGGAACAAGAGGCGCAACTAGAGCACGTCGTTGAGGATCGACACGTGCTCCTAGTCTATGTTGCACACCTAGTCTCCCAAATGACTCCTCACATATCAAATATTGGCTCTTTTAACAACTCAAACTCAGCCCATAATCCTCTCAAAAAATATAAGGGCACCATCAAGGTTGGGCTGTGGTGGAGTATCAAACACCATCCCACCATCTATCCTAAAATTCCAGCTATCCCACAAGTGCCTACAATTTACAAAATTGGAAATTCTTTTGTGGGTGTAATAGTCTGCTTTGTTTGGGGGTCTACAAAATATTGGCACACACATATTTTGTTTTAGTAGATTTCTTTAGGGTTATTGATTTCTTTATGCTGACAACCCATCCTGCATAGAATTGTCTCCTCTTCTTCCATTGATGGAACCTATCTAGGTCCGCATCGATAGATCGAATAGAATCGACAATAGTTTGCATCGTAGATGCAAACCGTGCGAGATGTGGAGGGATTCTAGTCTCATTTTTTATGAGATCTATGTTCCCTTGAATCACAACTAAGTTGGCTCGAATATTCTCTCTTAGTTGATTTTGGTCAAATGGAGGAGAGGGTAGGGGGTCAGGTGGTGGAGAATGCGGAGGTGAGTGAGGCATATCCTCATGTGGTGGGGTGGGGTGTGCACTAGGATCTATAGGAATTTCTGGATTAGGCATGAAATCCTCTAAAGTGAAAAGTGGATCCATGGACGAGAAATGATATGGCAACTGCATGTTAAACAATTAAAAAATATATATCAACAAACTAATTAAATAATGCACACAATTTCAAAGTTATTTAAAAATCACATTAAACATGCACAAATTCAAAATATATTTCATTTATAACATTAAAATTCAATTTATAACATTAAAAAATCATAGCATTACAAATTCATATTATAAATGAGAGTTGAATAGAAACCGATGGTCACTTAAGAACTATAAATGAGAGTTGAATAAAAACAGAAGGTTAGTAGAACAAGTGATGAAAAATATTGAAAATCATTGAAGATAATTCATAAATCAATCATGACAAATTCCATATAGGGATAGTAATTAAGATACGTTGAATTATTATCCAAGTGACTCCTACAATACCTATTTTTTATAAGTTTTAAGTTGCTCTCTTGGAACCTATGGTTTGTAATTCGTGTACAAATTAGATTTAGGGTTGGGGTTAGGGTTAGGGATAAGTTTAGGGTTAGGCTTAAGATTGGAGTTAGGGTTAGGGTTATAGATAATTAGGGTTAGGGATAAGGTGAGGGTTAGGCTTAATATTGGGGTTAGGGTTAGGGTTAGAGTTAGAGTTAGAATTAGGGTTAGATTTGGGTTAAAATTAGAGTTATTTTTTGGGCATAGATTTAGGGTTATGGTTAGGAAAAGGGTAAAAATTAGAGTTACAATTGGGGTTAAGGTTAAAACATGAGTTAGGGTTGAGAATAGGGTTCAAGTTAGGGTAAGAGTAAGAACTAGAGTTAGTTTTGGGGTTAGGGTTATGGTTATGGTTAGAGCTAGGGTTAAAATTATATTTAGGGTTAAGGTTAGAGATAAAATTACATGGTTAAGGTTAGGGTTATGATTAGAGATTGAGTTAGGGTTAGGGTTAGTGTTTGGGTTAAAATTAGATTAAGGGTTATGGATAGGGTAACAATAACAATTGGAGTTATGGTGGGGATTAGGGTTATGGTGAAGGTTAGTGTTAGGGTTAAGATTAGGGTTTGGGTTAAGCTTAGAGATAGAATTAGGGTTAGGGTTAGGGTTATGGGGTTGACGGTGAAGTAAGTCTCTAATTTCTCCAACTGGGCCTGAGAAAAATCTTGTCACTACAATCAAACTTAGGTGCATAAAGTTTTTTAGCTTACTTTTTATCTCCCTATTCTTCACTTTCTATATTCCTTGCTCATTTCTTGTAGATGGAACTTCTTACCATATTGGAACATTTTTCAAAAGATAAGGCTTCTCTCATATATTTTCATTGATTCAAATATTTTTCTATTAATCTATATTGTTTCTCCTTAATAGATTATTCCTAAGGAATGAGGGGAATGGTTTCAAATTCTTCTTCATCTTCCTATAAAACATGGGGTTTTAGGAATTCAAAAGGGTGTCACATGTTGCTCTACTTTTTTTTTTTTGTTGATTTTTCCCTCCTTTTGGGATTTTTTATGATTAAATATTCAACCAACTTCCTAGAATTAGCCCATTTGACTCCTTTAGCCTTGATTTAGAATTTGAAAATTCTTTTAGAAGAATTCCTCTTTTTCTCCTTACCCTTTTTTCAATAAATTTTTATGATATCCTAAAATATTTCTTATTTCTCATTGGACTTACGAAAATAAAATAGGGAAATGACTATAATATTTAAGTATGTTATGAGTGCCCTAGTTATGGGGCCACTAGTGTAATAAAGAATGTAATTTTAAAGTGGCATTGATAAAAAGGTTTGTACATGTAGGTTTATTTTGGAGCTTGTAAAAAGGAAAGAAATTAAAAGATAGCTATTTAATTAAATCCTAAGATTGAGAGTGGTATTCTTGTTTATCCATTAATTTTACTTGAATAGATTGGACACCATATTTTCCTATCACTAGAGATTAGAGGAGGGAACCCCATTTATTTCCATATATAGTTAATGGATGAAAATTCATAAATCAATCATGACAAATTCCATATAGGGATAGTAATTAAGATACATTGAATTATTATCCAAGTGACTCCTACAATACCTATTTTTTATAAGTTTTAAGTGTCTCTCTTGTAACCTATGGTTTGTAATTCATGTACAAATTAGAGTTAGGGTTGGGGTTAGGGTTAGGGATAAGTTTAGGGTTAGGCTTAAGATTGGAGTTAGGGTTAGGGTTATAGATAATTAGGGTTAGGGTTAGGGTTAGGGATAAGGTGAGGGTTAGGCTTAATATTGGGGTTAGGGTTAGAGTTAGAATTAGGTTAGGTTTGGGTTAAAATTAGAGTTATTTTTTGGGCATAGGTTTAGGGTTATGGTTAGGAAAAGGGTAAAAATTAGAGTTACGATTGGGGTTAAGGTTAAAACATGAGTTAGGGTTGAGGATAGGGTTCAGGTTAGTGTAAGAGTAAGAATTAGAGTTAGTTTTGGGGTTAGGGTTATGGTTAAGGTTAGAGATAGGGTTAAAATTATGGTTAGGGTTAAGGTTAGAGATAAAATTACATGGTTAAGGTTAGGTTTATGATTAGAGATTGAGTTAGGGTTAGGGTTAGTGTTTGGGTTAAAATTAGATTAAGGGTTATGAATAGGGTAACAATAAGAATTGGAGTTATGGTGGGGATTAGGGTTATGGTGAAGGTTAGTGTTAGGGTTAAGATTAGGGTTTGGGTTATCCTATATTAACCTAATTCCAATATTAACCCTAATTATAATGAAAAAACTAATTCTAAATGTAACCTAAGGGGAGAGAGGTCTCTAAGAGGTTTCTAGTTTTACGTTTTAGGGTTTAGATTTCTAAGTTATGTCCAATTTAAGTTTAGATAAAATATGGTTTTCAATTTACAATTTAACATTATTTATTTTTTAAATGCAATTTAAAACTATTAAAAATTGAAATAAAACGCATTAAACAAAAAAAACTTAAATACTAATTCAAAAACAAAAAAACAAGATACAAAGCAAAAAGGGCAGAAATCAACTAACCTGGAGGTCTCAGAGGTCAAGTGTGTTGACGGGAGGAGCGAGCAACAGCCTCCAAACGCGTACGCGCTCTTGCTTGACTTCTGTTGATTCGCCAAAAATAGTGGATAAAATGAAAAGCCAGCAGTTTATTTAAAAAAATAAATACTTTTCGATAACGCTGCGACGCCGCTTCGAACGCCAGATAGTTATAAACGCTGCATCGCCATTTTAAAGGCGACGCTAAGTATTAAACGCTGCATTATTTTATAACGCTTCACGCTGCTTTAAAACGCCACGAAGTTATTAAACGCTTACACGCTTTATAACGCGGTAATGTGACGCCGCTTTTGTAGACTCGTGATAATCTATCTTCCCCGAGCTGCACGCCGCCGATTTAGGTTCTGCACTGTTCATGAACGCCGACGCCGCTTTTTAAACACGCTGCACGCCGCTTTGTGCTTAAATTTTTTGCTGTCCGAACTTCTCGCGGTAATTCTCAACTTCTTTGCTTTTACACATAGATCCTAACAAAAAAAACCTTACAATATCTTACTATTTGTTATAATCCATCCACTATATAAAACATGATTTTTTTCAAAATAACACAATAATTAAACACCATCTTAATAAAATAGATATATTAATCACCTTAAATTAATACCTTCCTTATGATGGCTGCTCATACATGACTTCCATAGTCTTGATGCTATAGACAACTTTAACTACCTAGATCGTGCCTAGATTTGCATTTAACACACAAATAAACCTAGTATTAATATAATCCTTAATCAAACAATTTATTTCAATGTTAATATCCGTAATGGATATAAAATTAAATTAGGTTTTACAGAGCATGATCCGCACAATTGGTTCATCTCTACACTCAGCCTCATATTCATAATTCAATACCACCTTGGCCAAGAATAAGGACAAAAGTTCAGAAGCATATGGAGCAGCCAACTTCTGTTAATGGATAGAACTTATGGGCGACCCCCATTAGATGATCCATTACCAACCACAGTCTTCATTGTTGCAGCATCTTTCAACTCCTTCAATGAATCCTCAAAGCACTTTGCAAGTACTTCTGGATCTGGTATGATATCTCTTGCCACTAGGATTTGTAAACATGCCTTTCCCATATAGCTTACCATGTGCAATGTGATAGACTGCATTTTGTTCATTGCCATCATCAATATCCACTGCCAATTATTACAGACCTTGACTGTCTCCCTATTTATCTACAAAGTTGCGTATTTACATTTATATATATGTGCACATGTGTGCACTCATTCACACCCATCAATTTGAAAATAAGGATTGAATATAGAAATTCAACTAGAAAAAAGAAAAGTCTAAATTTGAGGATTTACTTGTGGCAAGCCAGAACATGTCGCAGAAAACAAAGAAATTGGATTTCCTAAAAACATGATTTCGTCTGATGGACCGCGAACATTTGACAATGTGAAAGTAGTGTTTGCCAAAGCTCTATAATCGATGTATGCAGCGGCCTGAGAAATAAGTTCTAAAGAAGTACTTTCACTAGTTAGTTCATAATAAGTTAAATTGCTACTTGCAGCATCTCTACAACATTTTCATATTTTATGCAGTATAATTCTCTTCATGGTTGTACCTTGGGACCCATGAGTTTCATGACAAATGCTGCAAATGCATAAGTAAAAATTGCTTCAAGTGATTTCTTCTTGCGCTCAACCATAGCCTTTGCCTGTTGGACAGAATCAAGAGGGTCCTTGAACTTTTTGAGGCACAAACGGAGAAGAATGAATCCCATGTCATTTCCCCACCTTGCGCTTGGGTCTCCGTTCAACAGCGTTGAGAGCTCCTGCAGGCCGGTATCCCAAAAATTTTCATTCTAGAGCTTACATTATATAGTTTATAACTGTTGACTTAAAAACATGTATTAAGATGGAGAGGTGGTTAAATTTCAAGAAGATAAACCACCAACCTGGGTTCTAGTTGCCATTCTTGTATTTACCATGCATAGACCAGATAATCTGAGTTTCTCAATTGAACCTAGCAACAACATCAACATGTCAGAATCTGATGCAGAGAGCTACAATTACTCCAAATTCTCGCATTTTTCTGACTCATGCTTGCCAATAACGTCTAGAATGATGTTGACTCCAATGCTCAATTAAATTTCGTATATGGACCAGAGCCATACGAGTCCAGGATAGAGTCAAGATGGGAATTGACTTTAGAAAGCACAAGTTAAGAGTCCAAGGCTCGGCCAAAGAAGGAATACGCAGAAGAAGCACAAAAGGCAAGGTTTGTACAGTCGGTGGCAACCTCAAAGAAGTTGGAAAAGCTATGAAAGGAAAATTGACATGTACATTAAGGTTTGGCTACACTACAAGTTGAAGAAGCTGTGTGCACCAAAGAAATAGAAAATTCAACTCTTAAGGGAGGAACAAGCTTCCAAAGTAGTGGCAAATCTTGGAGTAGGAAAAACATTGGTGGCTCTGCAACAATATATTAATTTGCCAATGATACAGGAATATATGTGATTTCATTTAAGAGTGTTTACCATGTGGTGCTATGGAAAAGCATTTTCCTGAACACTACAAGTGGATTACCCATGTCAAAGCAAGCATATGACCTAATTGTTGTTGTTGCAGACTGGTTTGGCAAGATGTACATACTTATTCGTTGAAAAAATACACTCAAAGGATACTAGACAGTGAAATTGTTGTTCACCGGTGTACACACTTTTGACTGCTTAGATCAATCATTTCTGATGGGGATTCATTCTTATTTGGTAAGCTTTGAAGCACGTTATTGAGTTAGATGGTTAAGAGATCCACCACATTACATCCATCAACAAATGGTCAAACTGTGGTCAACATATTATATAACATTGTCGTATACATTTAGAACATTTTAGGTTACATTCAATACTTTTGCAGTAACTTTAAATTAAAAAAATCCATTTGAGACACGTTTTTAGTAATTTCCCGCTGCTCTACTTGATGTTGTCTATGGACAAGGAGAAGAAAATAACAAGCATATTTAGAACAAAGTCATAAAGATTTGTTGAATGAATATAAGGAAAATCGCAAGCTAAGTACAACACACAGTAAGGACACCATAGAGAGGAGAGTCATCTGCAGGTTGTAGTTACCATTGTTTTTATTTAATATTTGGTTATGGAAATAGCCACTCAAGATCTAAAGGTCTATGAAAAGTACAAAATATTCAAAAAATCAATATGACAAAAATAAATTGTATTTCTATCAATGAGTGCAAATAGAATGTATTGGTTATACAATGTGCAAAAGACCCTTGGTTATATAGTGAAGGTGAGACATAGGATTATACAAGATCATGACGAGTGTCTTAATTCTATGACATGAGACAACTAATATTAAATCAGCTAGGACACTGACAAAATTCAACATAAGATTATGACAAGTGCCTTAATTTTATGATATGAGAAATAAAGTGATAAGATCCTATGTGAATCTTAAGTAAACTTAAGTGATGGGATGTGAAAGAGATCTAATTGTAAAACTAGTTAGGTAGTACCCCTATTCACAACAACATTTTTATTAAAAGCTAATGCCAAACATTAACATATTGTAAGTGTGTAATTTTCTTTTTGATAAAAGCGATGGTAATGATGCATCAAATGAATTGTTTGATTAGATGAAAAGTTCAAGGTTTACTAGAAGAAGTTGATAAGAAAATAGGGAAACACTCTGAAATCTGTTAAGGTCATTTTATAGTAGTCTCGACACCTCTTATTATTAAAATAATATCAAAATAGATTTTCAGGTGAATAAGCTATTAAAGTAGGCAAGGAACCTTAACTTGTAGACCTTAGGCGTTTTATTAAATGGCCTAGAAGAAGATGATAGTGGATTGGCAATAATATCACTTGAAGTTTCTTCAACTTTAAAGACTGGTCCCAATCCCTGAAACATTCTTTCTAATTCTAGGAAACTAGGCTATTAAAGTAGGTGAGGAACCTAGCATGCAGACCTCAAGTTTTACTCAATGGCGTAAAGAATGGAAGAAGATGGATAGGTGAGGAACTTGTAGACGTTAAGTTTTACTCAATGACCTAAAAAATGGAAGAAAATGAACCTAGATTTTTAGTATTACTTGAGGCTTCTTCAACTTTAAAGACTGGTCCCAATCCCTGAAATGTTCTTTCTAATTGTATGAAAACAAGCTATTAAAGTAGGTGAGGAATCTAACTTATAGACCTTAGGTGTTACTCAATGGCCTAAGGAATGGAAGAAGATGAAACTAGGTTTTGAGTATCACTTGAATTTTCTTCGACTTTAAAGACTGGTCCCATCATGAAATGTTCTTTCTAATTCTAGGAAACCACACTATCAAAGTAGGTTAGGAACCTAACTTACAAACCTTAGGTCTTAATGACCTAAATCATGGAAAAAGAAAATTTGATTTTTAGTATCACTTGAGGTTTATTCAACTTTAAAGACCATCCCTAATCCTTGAAATTTGTTCTTTCTAATTCTATGCAACTAGTCAATGATCTTCTAGCTTATTGTTCCCACTACAAACTAGCACAACTACTGCTTTTCAATGCCAACTTCAAAGTACATTAGTCAAGGCAATGAAGCACAAAATTTTACAACCTTTTAGATTAGTTTCTCCATCCTTAAGTCTAGCAATGAGTTGGGTCATCACAAAATAATGTTGCATTAGTATAGGGTGGAAAGTTGAAATTAAGCATATTGAGTACTCAAACTAGTATTGGTGCTTGAGTTCAATATTCAAGAAAATACGAAGAGAATATTTTTCTTTGAACAGTTGAAAGTTATGTAGAAACAATAAAGAAATAAATAAATAACTAGTGCGTAAAATCAAGAACATAAGATGAGGATATTTTGGAGGTAGCAAGTTGGTTTGTTCTTAATCAATGTTTCTATGATTAATTCAAAGGTTTGCGGTTGGGAAGAAATGTTAAGCTTTTAATGAATCAATTAGGAGTTGAACTTAGGACCTCCCATTTTGCTGCTAAGTCGTTTTACCACTGAAATACAATAATCTTGATGACAAGTCCATCTTGGACTCAGGTGTGACCCATTTTCCAACACCCCTTTAGTCACACTAAATGTGCTCAAGGATCCTACCTTGGCATGGATCTACTGATCTGGGCTCTGATACCATGTTACAATTTTCATGGGCTAGCTAGGAGTCAAACCTAAGACCTTCCATTATTGTTGGGTGCTCTAACATTGAACTACCAACCCTCATGACTACCTCTTTGATATGGTGTGACTCATTTTACAACAAGAAAGATATTTTGTATGCATAAAATTCCTTAATAATTACATGTTTTGACAGCCTATTGATGGCCTTCATTCTACTCAATTTTTTATTTTGTTAATTTTATTTAAAAAAAATTCTGCTGTCTAAACTTGTAATATGATCATATATCACTAAAGCCTTCAATATGCCCACAATTATTTCTTGCAAAGAATGCATAAGATCTAACCTTTTCTTTCCAATTCAGGGCATTTCAACTCTAAGTATCGTCGGAAACCAGAAGAAATAACACCGACCAAAACATCGTTTATCGTCTGCATCGAATCATTATTGTTAGAGAGAGTTCATTGATTCCCTGCAGCTTAAAACCATGTTATAAATCTTATTCTGAGACATAACTTTCGAAACCGAGTGCCAAACATTTCTTTCAAGCACTCCACATAACATGAGAGTTGCACTTTTAAAATACACTTTCCTACTGGGAAATTGAAAAAATAATAAGCTTACCGCATTTACTGCATCCTTGACAACACTCATATCATTTATATTAAAGACGACTGTTGCTAACTTCTTTGGCCATAGCTCAACCCCAGCATAGCCCTTGATTGGCATCTTACTGTCATCAAGCCATATTATTCGTGCAGCAAAATACATGACATCGATGAATGTATTCCATGCAATTAACACCAGTTTCCACATAAAATATACGAAGTGAAAAACTTTAAACTTATGTACGCGAGTGTCTGTTGGGAGTTTCATGGGATTAGGAAGTACTAGTGGGAGATCTGGTTCAGCTACTCTTCGGCACCTTGTCAGAGCAAACGATAAAAGAGAAATTCCATCTCCAAGGGCATGGTGCACCCGGATGACCAAAAAACTTGATACATCTTTCAAATTCATTCGAAATGCGTGGACATCCCACAGGGGACGCTGCTCATCAAGAGGACACGTAAAGATAAGATCAGCAACGAATTTGTTCGGAAAGCTCTCATCTTTTGCATCTTCAGGAGACAACTCAGAAACTATAATATGCTTGTCAATGTCTATCTTTGTTTTCTGCCAAAACTCTTTCCCCCTTTTGTCTTTGACCTGCATCACAGGACAAGAACAGTAAATGGTTGGCCACGTCACCCGCCTTTTATAATTTAATTAAAAGATATTTCTTCCTGGCCAAGCAACAGTTGCAAGATAGTGATGGTTTAAACAAATTAAGGGAAGCTCCATGCCCTGTTTGATGACAATGCCTGTAACTTATGTACTCTGTGTGAAACTTTGAAAATAGAAGTGATTTCATCTACCTATTTACTGATTCAGCCAAAGAAACAACCTTAATCTAACCTCAGACCCAATACCAAATCACATTTTGAAAAAGAAACTCAAAAATGAAAAACCACATGAATACCCAAGCAAACACTTGAAAACAGAGGCACATTTGAAGAATAAATGGTAATACCAGCACACTGCAGAACCTAGAATTGACTTGAATGGCTTGAGTGAACTCTTTCCTGAGAACATCTTCATCCACTTCATTTTTCAAGAAATCCATACAATAGATAATTGTATCCCATCTCTTAAAGATTCTCGCAATTGGTGTTAGAGGCTGATCCCCGACATCGATAACAGCATCATCACTGCTACCATGTATGGCAATGATATTCTTTTGCTTTCTGTTCCACGAATCAGAGTCTCCATTTACACAGAAAAATATATAAATAAATTATTATATGTTGAGCACAACCTAACTAAAGGAGGCTATGTGGTCCTTTCCTATTGCCTATGAGAAAAATGCCCCCCTTTGTGGAGAATTCTATTTTCTTACTTCTTACACTCAATATTTAGACAAGTCATTGAATTTATCATGTGTACGGTCCATCTATTAGTCATTTTGAAGATTTAATGAAGCATAATGCTAGCAAAATAAAGTTTTCTTAAAGAAAAAAATTGTGTAATTACTTATTCATTTTCATTGGTCAAAGGTGTATCATGTGGAGTCTTGTGGTATCTAGTACCATTATTTTAATGGGCTCATGGTATCTTCTTGTCGTAAAAGTATGTCTAATGTATTTCATTCTTGTTGGTTGTGGCTTAAAAGAGGTTCTATGGGGAATTTTAGTTATGCACATGTTATTTCTCATTGTAGCATGCTCCACCATTGACCCAAAACTTAGTTTACATCATTTTTTTTTTCATTGACATCTTTCAATATGACATGGAAAAATTTTATTTACATAAAAAAACTAAATAAGTTAACTATCATATGCTAAGTAGAGGCTAAGGAGGTATGTGGTCCTTTCATATTATCCACAAGAAGAAGGCCATTTTTCAAGGGATTTTATTTATTTTCATTTTAACTTTTCATAGGTTTTTATACTAGATAAAGAACTTTTTTACATAATGTCCAACAACAAGCTATCCAGCAATAAAAATTATAGAACAACATGCATAATGATCAAGAGTTGTCCAAAAAAATAGCCAGAAGGAAGCCTACAAAGTGCAAGAACTTACAACCAACCATAAAAGTTGTACAAGGTGCCAAAATATACAAGAACTACTGCACAAAATTCACAACAAGAAGCTAACCAAAAAAATATAAGTGGTCGCAAACAATAGCAATAAATAAATATCATAATCATAGTTGGAAGTTGTGAAAGACTCCAAATATTTAATAATCCTGAGCATGATCATGAGAACAACCAAATTTTCATCTCTACTCAAGTAGCATTGAGAAAATCTCAAACCATCCATAGGGGAAGGGTCTTCAACTCAACATCACTATCATCACCATCAAAGATAAAATCACTCTCATCAAACTTGTGACCACCACCACCAATGATTTTAGCTTCAAAAACATCAAATTATTGTATTTGTATCCCTCAAAACCTAATGGAAAAGTTTGGTTTGGATTGGAGAGTAGATTGTAAAAGGAGCAGATGGGGTGAGAGATTCACACAAATGATCACAGCTTCCACTTGAATGGAATAGAAAGTGTGGGAAAAGGTAGCAAGACAACAAAATTTCCAAATTTTTTTCAAGATAACATGCCTTAAGGTATGTGAAATGATGTTGAGGTGTGTGGAAAGGCCAAGAAGAGTTGTTTTCCAATAACATAATTGAGGAAAAAGCACAAGGAGATTTAAAAAAAGATAATTCCATAAGTGTTGGGCATGGGGACAAAACTAGAAAGCATGTTTATAGTCTCCTTTTTAGCAAAAAAAAGGCATGATAGTGTGTGAGAGATGATGTAGATCGGGGGTGGAGTATGTTCACACAACTCAATTCAATAACTTATTCAAGGTTTCAAACCCTTACTATGTGGTTTCTCACACAACTTCACAATTCTTCTTGTAGGTCTCCAAACCTAGTTTTCTTTGCATATCTTGTAGAGAAGGCCATTAACCCACAAACCACTGACCATCTCAGATAGCCATTAGGTCCTACTTCAACATATCCAACTTGGGACTAAGATTATTTTGTAACAAATTCTTCAAAATAGGTCTGCTACGCTGCTCCAAGGCTAAATTAGGCCACTTTTCCAAAGCAAGTATATCAAATTCAAAAAAAAATTCTCAAATCTCCACTCTAGAAGTTCAAACACATCATATAGGGTCCCAATATGTAGTTTCTTTCACCACAACTCATCACAAATTTTCTGGCACACAAAATCTCAATCCTACTTAACATTCCTAAGCCTAACACATGAAGATATTAGGCAAGGGAAAAGCTCAAATCTGCCCCAAAATCCATATCCTGCTCTAACAACTTCAAAATATATAAGAGAAAACTCAAACCCTCAATTCCACCAATTTTGGCCAAGTTTCAACGGTGGAATGGGCTGCAAACCATTATTTTGTCTTAAAACCCTTGAACCTAGGGTTTACAGGTGGTTTGTAGAAAAGTGCTTCAAACTACCTTATTTCTCAATAAAAATCAATAACACCATAGCCAAATCAAAGAAGAAACATTACTCTACAAATTCCAATTCAATTCATGTCAATTAGTGAGTGTACAAAGCTGTACAAAACTCATAAACATAGAAAAATGCTAAAAATTCACAGAAAATAGAGCTTGCTTTTACTGTTTTCCACCAAAATCACTTCCAGTCATTGCCTCAAAGTTTGTGAGGAATTTTTAAACATGTTCCAATTGAAAACCAATGGACTCCAACCAATTTTCAAAAAGGTGACCCTTCAACTTCCTAAATATGCCAAAATTGCAAAGTTGCACAAGCAACTTTTGCAACATTTTAACAAAATTGACAAAACTCAACTAAATGACCCTATATGACTTGAACACATCAAAAATGGTCTTAAATAGACCTTATTACATCAAAACATGTGATTAACACATCAAACTCAACCTAAGACACCTATTTACATCATTTTGACAAAATTCCCTAAGCGCCCCCTACACTATACACCCAGAGAGAAAAGAGTCTCAGGTTGCACCTGAGATTAGCTCTTGGACAGTAGTTCTATGCTTTTTAATATCCTCTTCTATCATCCATGTTGCATCTTCAGGAGGTAGGCCTTGCCACTTCACAAGATATTCATTATAGACTTTGTGCCTTGTTCTCTTCACCTCCTTAGTATCCAAAATAGTTTCAAGCTTCAATGGCTTAGTAGGTGGTAGATCTTTGACCCACTCTTCATCAACAACATCTACATCAACACCTATACCTATACCTACATCCATAGATCCCTTGAAAGGGTATAGGTCAACAACATTAAATATTGGAGAGATAGCCACTCCAGGAGGGAGTTCTATCTCATAGGAATTGACCCCAAACTTATGGACCACTCTACATGACCCAATTTTATTCATCAGAAACTTGGTGTACTTTCCCTTTGGCAACCTTTCCTTCTTCAAATGTGCAAGGACCAAGTCTCCCACCTTAAATTTTACATCCCTTCTTTTCAAATCAGCATGTTTCTTATACTTGTCAACACTTTTTTGTAGATTATCTCTAACTTGCTGGTGTATCTTCTGCATGGCCTCTGCAAATTCTTCTCCCTCAACACTTCTCTTGTCCATTCCATTCAAATCCCTAAGCTCAAATACACCTCTAGGTTTTAAACCATACACCACTTCAAATGGTATTTCCCCAATGCTTCTATTGAATGAATCATTACAGGCATATTCGGCTTGTGGAAGAACCAAGTCCCATTGTTGTCCATGCTCTTTTGTGAGGAATCTAAAAATATTTCCAAGTGATCTATTGACAATTTCAGTCTTCCCATCCGTTTGTGGATGATATGCAGTACTAAAGGTCAAGTTTGTTCCAAGCTTCCTCCAAAAATGACCTATGAACTTTGAATCCCTGTCTAAAACTATTGTTAATGGAAGACCATGAATTCTAACTATTTCTTTGAAGAATAATCCTACAATATGAGAAGCATCATTTGTACACTTTCATGGAATAAAGTGAGCCATTTTACTAAATCTATCCACAACAACAAACACACTGTCATCACCCCTCTGATTTTTTGGTAAACCTAACACAAAATCCATACTTAGACTCTCCCATGGCCTGTTAGGTATTGGTAAGGGCTGATAAAGACCAGCATTAGAAGTAGAACCCTTGGATCTTTGGTAGATTACACAATTTTCCACAAAATTTCTAACAACTACTTGCATCTTTGGCCAAAAATAAAATCTCCTTACCTATTCCAATGTCTTATCAACTCCAAAATGTCCTCCTAAACTTCCACAAATGTTTCTTGTTTATCAAATTAGTTCTCATGGAACATTTTGGAATGCATAATTGAGCACCTTTAAACAAAAATCCATCTTGCAACAAAAATTAGAATATTCATGATCATGAAAAGAACCTTGAAATTGATCACAAACAACATATACCTCTTTGAAGTCTTCATCTTCTACATACATACCCTTCAAGGCATCTATTCCCACACTTTGAAGTTGGATTTCATGCACCAACATGTACCTTCGGCTTAGAGCATCTACTACCTTGTTGGATTGTCCTTTGTTGTGTTTTATGGTGAAGGTATAGATCTGCAAATACTCTACCCACTTGACATGTTTGTGACTCAACTTGTTTTGACTGTTCAGAAATTGTAAAGCATGGTTGTTGGTGAAAACAATGAACTCCTTGGGCAAAAGTTTGCATCTCCACTTCTTAAGGGACTGCACCATTGCATATAGCTCCAAATCATAGGATGGGTACTTCCTTTTTGCTTCATTAAGATTTTCACTAAAGAAAGCCACCGGTTTGCTTTCTTGGCTTAAGATTGCACCAATTGAAAAACCACTTGCATCACACTCTATAGTGAAAAACTTTTTAAAATCAGGTAAAGCAAGGATGGGTTGCTGTGCCACTCAGTTTTTTAGATATTGGAAGCCTCTTTCTACCTCATCAGTCCACATAAAACTTTTCCTTTTTATCTCGTTTAATGGTGTCAATAATTGGTGAGAAAATATGACTGAAATTATTGATAAATTTCCTATAGAAACTAGCAAGTCCATGAAAGCTTCTTACCTCCCCTATTGATTTTGGAGTTGGCCAACTGAGAATTGCCTCTACTTTGGTGGGATCCATCTATAATGAACCCTTGGAGATCACAAAACCAGGATACACTAGCTCCTCTTTCATGAATTCACATTTTTTAAGGTTTATCATCAACTTCTGGAAAACCATGTCAAGATGCTGCAATTGCTCTTCTTTAGTCTTACTAAACACAAGTATGTCATCCAAATACACAACAACAAAATTTCCAATAAAAGGCTTCAAAACTCCATTCATTAGTCTCTTAAATGTGCTTAGAGAATTTGACAATCCAAATGGCATTACCATCCACTCATACAGACCATAATTGGTTTTAAATGTAGTTTTCCATTCATCCCCATCTCTTATCCTAATCTGATGATAACCACTTTTTAAGTCAATCTTTGAAAAATAGCATGCACCCCCCAAGCAGTCCATTAAATCCTCCATTTTAGGTATTGTAAACCTATGTCTGATGGTGATTTTGTTGATTTCCCTTAAGTCAATACACACATTCTCCAATCCCCATCCTTTTTAGGTGCTAAAACGGTAGGGACAACACATGGGCTCAAACTTTCCCTTATTAGGCCTTTATCTAACAATTCTTGGACCTGCCTTCTTATTTCCTCATTTTGTTTGGGAGTCATCTTGTATGCAACTTTATTTGGAAAATTTGCACCAGGGATCAGGTCTATATGATGGCTTACATCTCTCATGGGAGGCAAAGAACTAGGTAACTCCTCTATTGCAATATCCTTGTATTTGTTCAACAAAGCCTAAACCTCACTGGGTATATCCTCAACCTTGTTTGTTGCTAAAGTAGATTTAGGTCTGATTACTAAAGCATATCCCTGTCCACCTTCTTCTTTCAATGTTTTCAAAAATTCTTTTTCCCCAACTACCATAACACTAGAACCAACTTGTTTGTCAAATTCCTCATCTTGTATAGGTGTCAAGGTAAATTAAGTTCCATCTTTCTCTATCACATAAATGTTTTTCTGGCCATCATGCTTAGCTTTTCTATCATACTGCTAGGATCTTCCTAGCAGTAAGTGACAAACATCCATAGGGATGATGTCACATAGTATTTTATCTTTATAACCCCCAATATTAAACTCTACCCATGTTTTCTCATTGACCAAGACTTGTTGACCCTTATTCGACCAAGATACTTTGTATGGTGTGGGGTGTGGGATTCTCTTCATGTTTAACTTCTCTACCATCTCTAAGGAAACCAAATTATCAGTAGAAATTGAATCAACAACTACCTTACATACCTTTCCATGTGATTTGCATGTGGTTCTAAATAATGATTTCCTTTGTAGGGGCTCTTTTACTATTGGCACCTTAATGAGTGTTCTTGTCATCATCAAAGACTCACCTATCTCAGGAGCAACATGTTGAGATGGTGAATTGACACTTTCATTGTCTTCCTCATGCACAATTTGGGTTCTCCTCTCACCTCCATGTGAACTTGATGCTTGCTTGTCTGGGCACTTCGATGCTGGATGTCCAAATTGGTTGCACTGGTAACATCTGCCTGAGAAGGTATTTGAACCTCTCCCTTGTCCACCAAACCTACCTCTACCACTAGGTCTTCTACCTCTGAAATTACCTCTACCACTTGATTCACCACTTTGTTCTTGATGGCTGCTTGATTCTCCTTGTTTCTTTTGTGACTGTCCTCTTGCTCCAAAGTTGCCTCTACCTTTTAAGTTATTTCCTCTACCTCTTCCTTGCTATTCTTGTCTCCTTTTTATCCTTTCCTCTGCCTTGACAACCAACTGAAAACACTCTTCAACTGTCCTAGGTGTTGTGAGACCAATTTCATCTTGAATGTTGAGTCTAAGTCCATTCAGATACCTTGCAACCTTTTCTACTTCATCTTCAGTATGTCCTGCTCTAATACTTAATTTATGGAACTCCTCAGTGTATGCCATCACATCTAACTCCTTTTTAAAATTTTTTTACAGCTTCCTAAAGGTCTAAACTACATAATCTGCATGCAAAAATTGTGCTTTCACCTTAGCTACCATTCTATTCCATGAAATTATCTTATTCTTGCACTTCTTTACTATTTCATCTTGAACATAGTTCCACCATGTTAGGGCAGGGCCCTTCAACTTGGTTTTTGCAAATTTCACCTTCTTATTATCTTCTATCTCCTCAAATTTAAAGAAATTTTCAAGAGCATCTATCCAACCCAACACTTCTTCACTGTCCATCTTTCCCCCATACATAGGAACTTCCACTTTCACCTTTGGAGTATCCCCCTTGATAGCCTTCAACATCTTGACCATTCTCATCTCTTCAGGGTCCATTTCCTCTTCATCTTGGACTCCTCCTTGAGGGTTTTCACTCTCACCCTCATCCTCTTTGTCACTTTGGTCACCACTGACCATTCCTCTTCTTTGGTTTTTCTCTAGGGCTGTAATTATGGCAAGGGAAGCTTCATGAGACTCCTTATGTAGTCTCACCTCCTTAGCATATTGCTCCTTTGGTTCTCTCACTTCTCTGGCCGTTGGAGTGCTCTTTGGAGGCATCTTGTTTATTCAAGATTTCAACCACTTTTCCACTTCTCAATAAAAACATATGCTCTGATACCAATTGATATAGAGTATGGTGGAGTATGTTTACACAACTTCAATTCAACAACTTCTTCAAGGTTTCAAACCCTCACTATGGTGGTTTTTCACACAACTTCACAATTATGCTTGTAGGCCTCCAAACCTAGTTTTCTTTGCATATCTTTTAGAGAAGGACATTAACCCATAAACCACTGACCATATTAGATACCCATTAGGACCTAGTTCAACATATCCAACTTGGGACTAAGGTTATTTTGTAACAAATTCTTCAAAATAGGTCTGCTACACTGCTCCAAGGCTAGATTAGGCCACTTTTTCAAAGCAAGTATATCAAATTCAAACAAAAATTCTCAAATATCCACTCTAGAAGTTCAAACACATCATATAGGGTCCCAATATGTAGTTTCTTTCACCACAACTCATCACAAATTTTCTTTCACATAGAATCTCAATCCTACCTAACATTCCTAAGCCTAACACATGAGGATGTTAGTCTAGGGCAAGCTCAAATCTGCCCCAAACTCCATCTCCTGCTCTAACAACTTAAAAATATCTAAGAGCACACTCAAACCATCCATTCCACCGAGTTTAGCCAACTTTCAATGGTGGAATGGGCTGTAAACGATTATTTTTGTCTTCAAACCCTTGAACCTGGGGTTTACATGCGGTTTGTAGAAAAATGCTTCAAACTACCTTATTTATCAATAAAAATCAATAACAC
>VDFB02371603.1:0-14875 GCA_007258455.2 Sequoia sempervirens | reverse complement strand
GGCCAATGTAGTTATCTAGTATGTTTGAGCCTGAAGGAGGGTGCCAATTTGTGCTTGGACTTCTAGGCTAGAGTCTATTCAGCTTCTGGTAAAGTGGTGGAAATTGTGATGTTGTTGGCTATTCTTTTTTACTTCATTGAAAATCAATTGAGGAAATCATAGCTCATTATTCATTGTCTCCCTCAATTGATGTAGCTATTCCTTGAGCAATTCTCGTTGTGTGTGCAGTTGTTAGAGCTAGATATTAAGATTCTCAATGTTATCTATTGTTGTGCTAGTGGGATCCTATAGGGGTTCATAGCTCACCTTTGATGTCTTCTCCTCTTTCTGTATGATCCAATTCTGGAGGCTCTTTGTAGTGTTGGGCCACTGTAGGCATAAATGATTAATGACCCTGACAATTTTAATGCTTTTCTCCATCTATTGGATTTGGATTTCTAGTTGAGTTTGTGTAGAAGTGCAACTCTTGATAAACTACTAGGTGTTTGTCCAAATGAGCTCATTGTGAGCTTCTTTTCTTATGCTATCCTTCCATGACACCAAGTTAGTTTGTACCCTATTGACCAATTTTTGTAACTGTTGTGGTAAAGGGAAGGACTAGTCCCTGGAAACATGTGGGATAACCTTCTATACATTTGTGTCTATGGCATCCCAAAGCTGCTCAATTTGTTGGATGTGTTCCTATAGTAGCTCCTCTCTTGTTGTTGCATGGAAAATATCCCCCAATTGTATTTTCTTGATAGGTGTCATCCCGAAGAGATTCACCTATGAACCAACTAGTTGAACTTGTAGTAATTGGGGAGAATGTGCTAGTTGAATTTGTTGTTTCTTGGCTAAGAAGTTCTTAATAGTGGAGATGGTATTCAAATGGTTGGATGTCTCTTTGGAGTCCATCTTATCCTTCTTTGGTTCTTCCCTAGCCTCCTCTTCATTTCCTTTTAGTTCTTCTATCTTTCTTTCTTCTTTTGTGTCAGTAGGGGCATTCTCTTGTCCTTTGATTCCTTAGAAAACATTTTCTTCTGATTGCTTGGGAATTATTTCCTCATTCTCTGATTCTTGAACGTTTTCTTCTTATGTTGGCCCTTGTTCCAATTTTTTTTGCTAGTGAACCATAGGTTTTATGGGGTGTGAAATGCTATGACTCTCTTTTGCTCAATTAGGGTTTTCACATAAAGAAAATAGATAGATCCCACACCCAAAATCTAGGTGGTTCACTCAAAATAATATAAATACAATGAAAATATGCCTAAAAACAATGATCTATATGCAAAAAATTGATAAAATTGATTGATTATTAATGCGAAACCTAAGAAATATGAAGTGTTTGGAAACATAGTGTGATATGTAGAAATGAACTAGAAACATGCAAAAATGAAATCAAAACTAAATGAAACTGAACAAAGTGCACCTGAAGATGAAATGTTGATGCTGGAAGGTTCTGGAATGTCACATAAATCACTATTGATGGCCAGTAGGACTCATTCGCCACTGATTGTGAATGGGTCAACTATACATTATAGCTTTCTGGAACTTACGACTATCAGGAATTGAAAATTGATGAAATCACCTTTTCCAGCCTAGCAGTGGGACTCATTCACCATTGATGGAAAATTAGTCCTCCAAAAATCTACAAATTTAGAGGTCAACTTTGTGGGTCCAAATCTGTACTTGTCTTCTTGTTGGGTTAATGAAACCAAATCTATAAAAAATGGGTTGAATGTTGTCTCCAAGCTTGAATTAGGGGTTGGTTGACTTGAATAGATTGATGACTTGTTGACCACTTTTCAACACCTATTTCTTTGAAAAATCTACCTACAAGACTTGCAAATACACATGCAAAGAGGGGGAAAATGGTTAAGGGTTAGAGTATAGGGATTTTCCTTGGTCAAATCCTACTTTGGTAATCAAACCCTTGATAAAGAAATGAAATGAAATAAGAAAGGAATGATGAATAAAATGTTAACAAGATGTAGGACAACTAAGAGGGGGGGTGAAACAGTTGTCACAGAATTTAAACTTAGAAACTTCAACACATATCAATTTAGTAACCACATTATTAGTTATTAAATGTGATCATGAAACATAGATAGCTGAAAGTAATTTAACACAATAGACGCTAGATTTTTATGTGGAAAACCCAAGAAGGGAAAAACCACAATGAGGATTAACTCATAGTATAAAGTAGTTCAAATTGAAATCAAAAGGCTCACTTCCCTAAAAGGACTAACTGTGTAAATACAAAATCTCATTGCTTACAAAAGAGGCTCACCGCCTACAAAAGGATTAACAAAAAAAAAATTGAGCTTTACAACAAAAATGAACTGTGAATAGTGCACCTAATCAGTGCTAATGCAGTTTCGATGATGCTTAAAAGACTGATTCAACACACTTCATCTTTTCGATCACTTTGCTATTCTTTTACCTCCTTCTTGCTATATCTCTATATCAAAATCTATCCATCATATTCATTTTTACACCTGATCTTTCCCACAAGCATCAATTAGGTCGACCTAATTAGATGCCCTTCATATTTACCAAACTTACTTATTGTTGGCTCCAAATATTCACAAAATATTTCAAGAAGATAATTCAAACTTCTAGCACACTACATTATGTCAGCAAGGACCTAAAATAGGTCGCACATAGATCTGCATGGAAAATTTCATCGAAACACAATTATCCCAAGAAGTTGGCCAGGAATAGACTTCAATGCAAAAGATCAATAAACATTTTGTACAAGCACTAGATACTTGAGATCTTGAGATTACATGCTCCTATCGACTACAAACTATTTCCCAAAACCGTAAGCATCAACTATTAACTGTGGAGAAATGCGAACAAAAATATCCGAGAATAAAGCTCGAATACCAGTTCAGATACCAGACCAAAATACCAGATTAAGCTCTATCTTAAACTTGTAGGCATAACATGGTGACATCAATGACAACACAAAACTATATAGAGATAGTCAATATTCTTCATTTTTCCAACAATCTCCCCCTTTGTCATTGATGGCAACATGGAACAAAAACTTCTTCTTCAAACTTTCCCAGCACAATCTCTCCCCACTACAAAATATCTCCAACTCCAATCTCTCCCCCTATCTTCAATCTCTCCCCCTTTGACACCAGTGGCAAAGGGTGGCCAAAAAGGATATAAACATGAATTGAAACATGGTGACATCAAAAGTCAAAAAGGTTGAAAAACTTCCAACCATTCAGACAATTAACTTCTTTTCTTTCCTCTTCTTGTTCTTTTCAGTAAAAATAGAAAAATCAAGATTCAAGTAAAGATAACACTCTTCACCTGAAAAACTTTCTTGTACCTCTCTTCAAGAATTGGATGCAATTTCTTCCAGTCAAAATTAGCAGACTCCATTCAAGTGCAAATGCTTTCCAATAAGCCCAACAGAGTAAAGGATGGTGAACAATATGAACTCTGTCCTTCAACATCTTCTGCATCAGTAAGAATTTTGAATAGATGGTCTTGCTAGACCTCAACAATTTCCTTAAGGAGCCAAAAAGTCTTAACGGCATCATCTCTTTTCCTTTGCACAACAACTATTTCAGCTTGAAGCTCACCAACTCTCAATCTTTTCTTTCCTTCTTTATCTTCAAAGATGTCAAAATTCTTTCCAATATTGTTCACTTCAATTTCAATTGCTTCAATCTTACTCTTGAAATTATCTACTATAGTAGGCCACCAAAGACAATACTTGTAAATATCAAAAATTTCTTTAATTCACTTCTTTGTTTCCATGATCAGTTCAGATAGTCTCCCTTTAGCTTTAACACACCTCTTTTCAACCAGAGCTTCAAATTTGTGTCCTTCCAGATCTTCAAGCAACATTCTTTCTTCAACAATTTCTACTAGATTTTTTGGAAAGAAATTAGAAACAATTGACACCTCAAGACCTTTCTGAAGTAAATATTCCACCAAGGCATCATCAATATTCAATCTATCAATAGGAGATGTTCCACTCCATAATTCACCAAGCTTCTTCATCTTCCCTTTAATAATCATAAACTGGATGTCATCAGATGATACTTTCTCCTTTTCTTCTGAAATATCAACAATATCTTCAATTATAGCTTTCCTCTTCTTTGATTTTAGAGGGGAGTCACTAATGACGACCTCCAATTCCTTTTTACCAGAGGAAGAGCCAACCTCAAACCAACTCAAAATAGCAACACCGGAGCAAATATTTGTTTTCAAGGATGTGAAATAGGATTTACACAAACTTGCTTTGTCTGCCAACGCTCCCAAATATCTTTAGACCTATTTTCCAATAGGAATCCCACATTCCCATACCATATTATCTTTTCCTAGTAGGGAACACAAAAATGAAAACACCAAGCATACCAGCAGAGATCCGAATAGAAAGGGATAACCCTCATTTACTGACATACGAACATTTTCATAAAGATTCTCAAGCAACAAACTACACAAATCAAATTTCCTATTTTCTTTTACCATCATATGTGCAATGTAAACTGTAATTGCCGATGTGGAACCTTCACGATTTTTGAAATAAATCTTTTAAGAAATCTTGTACAAAACATACCTTACAGCCAAATCTTTGAGTGTGTTTCTTAATAAGGCTTGAAGGTCTTTGTTAATACTAGTCAATTCCTCCACATCTTTGTACTTTATAGCTTTTCTTCTAGGGAGATCCCCAATACCACATAAGCCAATTATTGCCTTGACTTCTTCCTTCATAACTAAGTAGGGTTTGTCCAATATAATACTTCCATCCTTGAAACGACTCAATAAGAACAAAATAAACTCCTTTTCGACAATCCAAGGGAATTCACTCCACAAATTCATACCTAGGGTTTTGATGTTCTATAATTTTCTTTAGCTTAGCCCTAGTTCCATTTATTTCAGCTTCAAAGGGATGACATCACTCAATTCTCTATCCATTTCTATGTTTCCTTTAATTCAACAATTGAAACTTCTTTGTTTTTTCCTTCTTCCCCTTCTTACAAATAGAGAAACGAATTCTAGATTACTTAAGTCAATTTCTTCGAAACCCTTTTAGAAATGCTTCACGTTTGTTTTAGGATCGCCCTAGGGCTCCTTCTGAATTCTTCAAATGCACAATTTAACCTAAATGATTCACAAATTTTGACTTTAAACTTCATCGATTTTACCCTAAATGCATTAAATGTGGCAAGCATCAAAAAGTTGCTAAATACATTCTGCCAACATAGAGAACCCTAATTCAGTCTATAAATCATCATAAAAACATGTTTTCTTCTGATTCTTTTTCCACCACCTATGATTCTTCATCCTTCACGCCTCACCCACATGCCAGCCTCTGACACACCATATATCTAGGGGGTTTTTATAGTTTTCTAATAATTCTCCCCCTAAGGCCATGCTCGATCTAGTTCCTGGAGGATTCATCTGTACCGGATGAGGGCATAGACGCATTAGTAGCTTCAGGTTTCTCTTCTTCTTTCTTCCTCCATATCTTATTCATCTCCTACTTCATTTATTCTTTGTCGACCTTCTTTACCAGATCATTCTTCTCTACCGAAGCAGTCTTCTTTCCTTTCTTACTTCTACAAACCTTTGAAACATGTTTTGGTTTATTATAGTTATAACAGATAACATTTTTCTGATTACTCTGTCCTCCATTTCCTCTCGATCTACATTGATTTTCTCTATGTCCAAATTTGTTGCAAGTATAGCTCAATACCCATTAAAGAATTGGTCCATTCTCCCTTCACTAAATTTTTTCCTCATTACCCGACTTATCATTCTGACCTGTGATCTGCATTTGGTAGTCTTATGTCCAAACTTTTTACATTCAAAGCATTTTCCAATGAAGGGACTAGAAAACTGATTACTTCTGCTTCTACATTTTGTTCCCTTGTGACCATATTTATAATAAAAGAAACAAATACCATTGAAAGAGGGATACCTTTGTGCATTACGTTGTCTTGCCTATGGTCTCCTTGTAAAATTTCTTGAATTTCTTTTTTTCTTTCCTTTATCCAAAGTCTTCTGATTGTCCTTAGAACTTTCACCTACATCATTTCCCCAACTAGTCTTGTCTTTGCTCGGTTTCTATCCAACAAGAAATTCTCCAAGCTTATCGAAACTTGATTTGAAATTATTCTCATAGATATTTTCCTTTTCTAGTTCAATTCTTAAGTTTACCACCTCCTGTTCAAGTTTAGAGCATTCTTTAGATTTATTCTGCACCATTTTATTCAGGCATTCTTCAATTCTCTTCTTCTCTTCTACTATCACTTTCAATCCAATTATCTCTTGTCTCAATTGTTCACTCACTTTCTTGTGCCTTAATTTCAATTGCTTTAATTTTTCTTTCAGCTTTCCAACACATTCATCAACTTCATCCAAATTCTCCTTCAGATCTATATTCTCAATTTCAACTCTATCAAGATCCTTAAGTGCAGTCTAGAGCTCTTCTTTCTCATCCATCTAATCAACCATCGGGATCCTCCTTAAGCGGTTAAGCTCTACACCAAGGAACCAAATCTCTGATACCAATTGTTAAAAAGATGCAGGACAACTAAGAGGGGGCGTGAATCAATTATCATAGAATTTAAACTTAAAAACTTGAACACATATCAATTCCATAACCACATTATCAATTATTAAATGTGAGCATGAAACATAGATAGCTAAAAGTAATTTAACACAATAGACAACATTTTTTTACATGGAAAAACCACGGTGAGGATTAACTCACAGTATAAAGTAGTTCAAACTAAAATCAAAAGGCTCACTACCAAGGGCTCACTGCCCTAAAAGGACTCACTGTCCAAATACAAAAGCTCATTGCTTACAAAAGAGGCTCACTGGGCCTACAAAAGGATTAAGAAAAACAAAATTAGGTTTTACAACCAAATGAACTATGAATAGTGCACCTAACCAGTGTTGATGCAGTTTTGGTGATGCTCAAAAGACTGATTCAACACACTTCATCTCTTCGCTCACTCTGCTATTCTTCTTCCCCTGTCTTGCTATATATCTAGATATCAAAATCTATCCATCATATTCATTTTTATACCTGATCTTTCTCGCAAGCATCAATTAGGTCGGCCTAATTAGATGCACTTCATATTTACCAAACTTACTTATTGTTGGCTCCAAATATTCACAAAATATTTCAAGAAGATAATTCAAACTTCCAAAATGCTACATTATATTGGCAAGGACCTAAAATAGGTCACACATAGATCCGCATAGCAAATTTCATCGAAACACAATTATCCCAAGAAGTCGGCCAGGAATAGACTTCAATGCAAAAGATCAATGAACATTGATACATGAGATCTTAAGAGTATGTGTTCCTGTTGACTACAAACTATTTCCCAAAACTGCAAGCATCAACTATTAACTATGGAGAAATGTGGACAAAATTGCTAAAGAGTAAAGCTCGAATATCGGTTCAGATACCGGACCAAAATACCGGATTAAGCTCTATCTTAAACTTGTAGGTACAACATGGTGACATCAATGACAACACAAAACTGTATAAATAGTCAATATTCTTCATTTTTCCAACATAAACAAAATACAAGTGTCTTAAACTCACCAAATCCTTGTTGTTGAAGTTTGAAGATATGTCAATAACTAGGACAAGATGCTTAATAATTGCTTGATTGAATGATACTATGATGGATTGAATGCAAGAATATTGATTGATGATGAATGAGTGAATGGGATGAATTAGATTATTGGGGGTTAAAATGGATAGAAAAACACTTATTTATATACACTTATGCCCTAGTTACCCAATAATACAACATCATAGGCCGAGATAAGGTCTTAAAGAATAAAAACCTGAAAGAAATTTGAATTTATTTTGAATTTTGTACCAAGAGGGACTCATTCGCCACCCATGGTCCCACTCAAGGCATGCAAGTGGGTGTTAGAAATTATATTGTCTTTAATGTTGTTTTTCAGGTTTGTATTAAAAAACACACTTAATTAAGGCTTATAAGTGCATAAAGGGGCCAAATAAAGCATAAGAAAGGTGTAATTAGTGATGACAAGCCTAGAAAAGCATGAAAGCTTGTTACAAGACTTTACAACACTTTAAAATAGGAATTGGTAAGGGATAAAAAGATGATATTTAGATGAATTATAATAAGAAGAGTTCGGAAAAGTGTAGAAATGTGTTACAACACTTCACAACACCTTCACAAGATGTCATAATTTGAATATTCAAGACCCAATGTGAATGCATAAGTTACATTGCAACATTAAATCTAAAAATGGCGCTGTTGGGCATTTATTACTAGTGAGGAAGGGATGAAGACTTACTGAAACTCATACTAAAGTAGCCATGCATATCAAGAGGGATCCAAATGCACTTATGCTAGCAAGATGAGATAACAACAATCAAGAGGGATGATCAAGCCCCTAGAATGAAGATCCCATGGAAAACTAAACATAAGAACAAAGGAACGCACATGTGAAATAGAAAGAGAGAAGGAAGAGGAAAAGGAAAAGTCAGATCAAGCTTCGATCGTTTGTCCAGCTAGTTGTGGATCATATCTAGGTTGTTAATTCAAAAAAAAAATGCATACTCTCTGTGGGGTGATGGAACTCATGATTGTCTGCTAGGTGAGAAGGCCCAAAAGGTGAGAAACATATGCTTAGCTGGTATGTACTCACAAACACATAGGTGGTTATGGGGAAATTTGTGCCTTGGAATGGGCTTCCCGCTCAACCATATCAAAGTTATACAGGTCCTAATAACTTTAATAAAGTGCCACAAAGGAAAATGTTGGTTCGTGCTTCATGACACAAGAAAAGCTTCGTATGCTTAGAAATCATGAACAAACAGGATGGTACCACAAGCATGCAAGTTGTGTTATGCAAGGTGGCCATATGAATGTAAAAATGTAAAATGCAAAAGAAATTTCAAATGAGTCTTGTTAAGTTCATGCAAAGTCTATAACTTAGGGAACATTGTGTCTAACATCTCCAAGAGAGGACCAATTTTAAAGAATAGAATATTCACAACTTAGGGGATGTAGTGCATCGCATCAGACCACTAAGAGGAATGTAATATGCTAAGATAGTTCATGCTTATGAAGGAAATCACACCCAATGTCATCCAAAAATTGATAAACACATCGTATGAAGTGACAAGGCTGCACTAAGAACCAAGAATGCAAATGAATAATGCTAATATATGCCCCCACTTTAAAGGAATTTCTACACACCAATCTATGAGCAATTACTTTAAAGTAGTGAAATGAAAAATCAAAAGAGAAACAAGACATGAGAGCCAACTTGGAAAGCCCCTATGCCAAATCATACATTTCCAAGTAAGGCTTCATCATGCAAAGGAAAAAGGAAAAAAAGAAAGAGGGGTTGCCCCCAAAAAGGAACACATCAAACACATACGGGATCTATTGATTTTGGGTTAGTATGTTCGTTGTTGCACTATTTTGATTAAAGAGCTCGAAACTTTCATCATTCCCCAAATACATAGAATTGGAAGAATAACACAAAGAGAGAAAAAACAAAAGAAAAAGAAAAGAAAGTCCATTTTGGGTCAACATGGAAGAGTTTTTTCCATCTCAATGATTTGCATCATCCCCAAAAGGAGAAAAACAAGCAAAAAGAAAATGAAAAGATAAAATTAAACTTATAGAAGATGGAGGTACAAATGGAAGTGCACAAGAGGAAAGCATCAAGCATTACAGAACTTGCATTTTATACAATCACAAAGAAAAGAAAAAATGAAAAGAAAAATTAAAAAGGGGGTATGTCTGGGATCATGATGGGTCAAAAAAGTGGCGATATGATGGGTTATGTAGGTATGGTTAGCGACTTTTTACAAATTGATGAAATGAAAAGGGTTTTAAAAAGGAGATTCTTAGTTTTCCATAATATAAATTATTCTTTACTTTGGATTTAATAAATAATTATTATTCATTTTTTATTTGAATTACGACTAAAGTCTTGATTGATAGGCTGATTGAAAAACATCTATAGCTTTCAAACAATATCACACTTTTTGAGTCTAAAACATGTGTCACATTATATTCTTTGCATGCTATAGGATGAAAAAATAAATAAATTGAATTTCATGAAGTTTTGACCAAGTGAAGGTGGTTAGACATACAAGTTTTTATATTTTTTTAAAGTTGTAGTGAAAAAATCATAATTAATTATTTACTTGGAAAAAAATTACAAAAAAATATGCATCACATCTATACATGAGTCCTCTACTTATATCTAAGATCTTATAAAAAAATATTATCATTTTATTGTGGTTAGGGTGGTCAGACAGACACCTACTTCTTATTTTTTGCCTGAAATTTAAGTACTATTGCATTGAAATTTCCAATTTTCACTAAATAGATTTTTTACTTTTTTAAATAAACCTAGTAGTTTAAAAACTACATTCAATTTGCTACAGATTATATTGTTACATATTTTGGAAATAATATAGATAACTTATTCAAATTTTTACGTCAAGTTGCCTAACTCCGATTTTTCTAAATTTGTTGCCACTTAAGGGCCTATTTTTTCTATGATGATCCTACACATACCCAAGGGCTAGTAAAGGAAAATACAAGTCAACCATCTAACAAGTCATCCACCTCCCAATCATGTTTAGTGTATTGTGAGGGTGGTTGACTATCCAAAGGAAGAATTGCAAGTTTCAAACTAGGGGAAGTACCAGGTTCCTCACTTGGTGTAGGAGATTTATCATTTAAGCTCATGGAAGAGGAAAATAAAGAATTTAGATCGGTATGCACCTCTTCATCTATTTTAGAGATCTCCTCATCATCATGATCATCAAAATTAATCATGATGGGAGGACGGATGGTAATTTCCAATGAAGGATGTATCAGGAGTTGTGGTTGTTGTATTAGATCATTTTTTATGATGGTTGTAATGTACTATCTTGTGGTGGGTCAGGAAGAGGAGGGTGATCAAGTATTGTGTCTGTCAAAGGTGGAGGCTTATTTTCTTTGTTTCCTTCTATTTGTAACTAACAAGTAAGGAGATGACGACAATGCTTATGCTCTTGAGCACCACAATTTCATTTGATTCTATTTTTAAGTTGTGTAGGTGTCAGAGTAGGTTGATCCACCATAGGCTCCTTTTCTTCCTGAGGAGGAGGAATGGAAGGAACCAAAGGAGATGGGCCAATCACTTTCTCTTTGGCTTTATAAAAAAATTTAATGCAAGGAGGCATGACAGTGTTCGTTTCATTATCACTTGGGAATTTAGATGATGAAGGTGAAGTGTTTATTGTTGGTTACTCGTGGGGTTGCATTTTTTGTTCAAGTTTGGATTCAAGTTGAAGCATTTTCTCATCTAGGATAGGATTAGCGGAAGTGGATGGGGAGATGTGGCGAAGAGACAATCGGGCTATTTGTTTGGCTTTGAAATTTTGATAGGCAAGGAAAAAGAAGTCTTTGTGAGGGGTGATGGGTACCATAGGTTTAGGAAAAAGGCTTATAAGGAAAAATTACCTTTAGAAGACAATGGATTAAAGCCACTATGGTGTATAATAAATATATCATTGTCAAGTGGAAACTTCAAAAATTTGTGAACAACTGAAGGGATAGCTTTCATCAAACGAAGCCAAGGATGAGCTAGCCATAAACAAAACTGATCCAATTATGGAATGATAGAGAATGTTACATCCAATGTTTTAGGTCCTATTTGTAATGGGAGTACGATTGATTCGATCATAGGGCATGCAAAACAATTATGTTTTTTAATCCATATTATTGGTTTGTCATAATCATCTTGATAAAGATCATGTAATACTAAAAATTATTCAGTGATCACGTTTTTGCCACAAGTGGGATCTATTAATATCCCATTGGTGGGCTTATCATAGATGTGGTCGACTATGTAAAGAGGACCATCAAGAATTTTTTTAAGTATATCATGAGATGAAAAAGTAATATCAAGATAATTTTTTAGTGGGGCCCTTACGAGGGATAGCATCTATCATACCCACAAGTTCATCTATAGGATTAACATGGGTAACATTTGGAGTAAGATCATGTTGTTTAGTATTTGTCTCAACATTCATCACATCAGTGTTTGAAGGTTCACTAGCTTTGGCAAATGAAACATTGTGTTTAGGCATGGGGTTGGTAAAGATTTGTAAATTTTGATTAGGAGGGGCGACAGACTTATTGCCCTAATCATTGACACCCATAATAGATAGACAGACAAAATCAATGAGGTCTTGCACTAGGTGTTTGAGATGCTTGTGTTGTTATGTGTCATGTCCATTTTGCTGATGAAAATGACAATAAGAATTTGGTTTAAAGGCTGGGGGTAAAGGCTTAGTAGTATTGAGTGGTTTAACTATAGCAAAAGTGATCATCTGTTGTTGTAGCAATTGATTCATAGTGTTATGGACAGTATCAGGTAAGGGGGTAAATTGTCTCTTTGGGTCCCCATAGGTAAATGACACTATTGCTTTAACAACTGCCACTTGATTATGAATGGGTTGAGTTGGTTGTGGAGGAGGGGGATTGAACTATAAGAAGACTTTGTTTGGTTTTATAAAGTTTTGTGAGTTATTTTGGTTGTGTTGTTCAGACTTCTTAGCTCATCTAGAAGTGGATTTTGCATCATGACTAGTAACAGAGTTGTGGTAGTCACAAAGGGCTATGCATAAATGCATGAAAGAAAGAAATTTCATCATGGTCAACTTATCCTAAATTTGAGTTTGCAAGTTTTCGATAAACATCTTTTATAGATGTGAATTAGAAACCTTGACATCTACTTTAGCATACAATTGCTAATAGCGGGTATGTGCAGGATCATCATGGAAAAAGCAGGCCCTTAAGTGGTGAAAAATTCAAAACAATCAGAGTTAGGAAACTTGACGTAAAAGTTTGAGTAAGTTATCTATATTATTTCAAAAATATGTAACAATAGAATCTGTAGCAAATTGAATGTAGTTTCTAAACTACTAGGATTTTATTTTTTTTAAATCTATTTGGTGAAAATTTGAAATTTCAATGCAGTAGTACTTAAATTTCAAGGAAAAAATAAGAAGTAGTGTGATCTAACTCCTAATAAATGACAATATTTTACTCTTCAACCACGAATAGTAGAGACTTCATGTCGTATGATGCATTTTTATGAAGTTTTTTTCGAAGTAAAATGGTAATTATGGATTTTTATTACGGCTTTAAAGAATAAGACTCATATGTCGACCGCGCTTAACTTGGTCGAAAACTTCGTAATTCATTTTTTAATCCTATCTGGTATGCGACGTAGAATGTGATGCGTATTTCATATTCGAAAATGTGATATATTTGGCTATCAACTCGAGACAAATTATTCAAGGTAGAAAATGCATCATAATTACTTATTAAGGAGTCCGGTGAAATTTATATTGGTGGAGAAACTGAGAATCTCCTTTAAAGCTACATTTTCATTTATCAATTTAGTTAAAAGACATTATCCACTTACCTACACATATCCATCATATTGCCATTTTAGCCCATCATGATCTACATATACCTAATGAAAATGAAATTAGTTACTTTTCCATCTGCATTTTGTTCACATCTCATTAAATCAACCATTATATTTTTGGGAGTCATATGTGTTGATGTGTTTTTTTATGCACTTCTCAACACAGGTAATGCATAGATGCATAACCTCTCTTGAAAGACAATCTTCTACAATCAAATTGCAGAACACTATCCCAAGGTCTCTAATGTCAGTTCTTGATAGTCCTTGGAATATCTCAGCTGTTTTATGTGATTTTGCTGGAATCACAAGGCGGACTTACGAATGAGTTACAAATCATGGGAAGTTAGGTCTTCAAATGGAGTTCCTAAGATGGGGAAGTTGCTATGCGTTTGCTATAGGTTCAAACAACAGTCTTGAACTCCATTTTATCATTGGATTTAGCTCTACAATGTGCAATGAACCTTTCCTAAGGTTACTCATTTAAAAAAAGGAAAAAGGGAAGGGGAGAGATGAAGTCCCTAGACCTAAAACTATGAAAGAACAGTGATCATGGTGGCTGCTACAGTAGACATAGGCTTGCTTCTAATGCCAGGTTTTTTGATGGGCGCTAAGAGGAAAGGTGGGCATGAAATGAATGGTGATAGGAGCTTTATTCCTTTCCTTGTTCAACTATCTTGATGGGTTTCCTATCAGACCTGCAGTAGGCTCCTTGAATCCTATGTACATGAAGTGTCGTAAGTGCTTTCATACACAAATCAAGACAAATGTTAGTCAAATCTTGCAAATTCCTTGTTAGATCCACCCATGCATCATCAAAAGATCATAATATTCATATTTGGGGCTCATTTGGACCATAAAAATTAATGTGGGCCCAAAGGGGGTGGGCAGCGAATGAGGGACAACAAATCGGAAGGGAAGTTCCTAGACCTCACAAAACTTAGCAAAACCAAGATTTTTCAATTATAGCACACAGGTAAAGGAGAAGAAAGAGTGCCAAGAAAAATATTCCTCATGATTGGACTCATTTTAAAAAAAGCGGAAGCTTGGAAGGGGAAAGCTAGAGGGTCACCGCCCTTTTGAAATGACAGTGAGCACACAACAGTATGGAAGGAAAGTCTCGGACGATGATAGAGGGGCGGAGTTCCAAAAATGGCCATGGAGGGGCCGCATTCCAGAGGTCAGGTTGTCGGGGGCCGGCAGATATTCAAAATGACCAAGGAGGGACAAAGTCCTAGAAATGGCCATGGAGGGGCTGGGTTCAGGAGGCTAGGTCGCCAGGGGCCGACAGATATTCAAAATGGCCACAGAGGGGTAGAGTCCTAGAAACGGCCACGGAGGGGTAGAGTCTTGGAAATGGCCATAAAGGGGTCGGGTTTCGGAGGCTAGGTCATCAGGGGCCTGCAGATGTTCAAAA